>JAJOOJ010016208.1:0-11764 GCA_029582625.1 Solanum boliviense | reverse complement strand
CCCCCCCCCCCCCCCCCCCCCCCCCCCCCCCCCCCCCCCCCCCCCCCCCCCCCCCCCCCCCCCCCCCCCCCCCCCCCCGTCCAACGGAAGACCAAATACCCTTAAACCCATCGATACGGGATCCAACAACTAACATAGAATCTTTAATTTTTTTAAAAATAAAATATGTATATTTGAAAACTATGAAAAAGTATTATAAATCACAATAATTAATAATTTAAAAGACAAAAATAAATTTTAATAAATAAAACATGATTGACTCTTGAAATTCCAACTAATTGGGGTGAAAAATATGTGACATCTCTATAGCTGCCTTGTCAAGGCAGCGATTTTCAAAAAAAAAAATTAATAAAAAAGCTGCCAAAGCAGCAATTTTCATGAATTTTTTTAATTTTTTTTTTTTTTGATTAAAATGCTGCCATAACAGCGATTTTAGTTGGAGAAAAAAAAATTGAACTTAAATAATCATTGTTGTGTTAGCGATTTTAGAGAAAAAAAAAGAAAATTTTTTTTTGGACAAAATCGCTGCTAGGGTAGCGATTTTTATTTTTAACGGAGTCAATATTGTGTTAGAGGAAAATTGCTTTGTCAAGAGTGATTTTTCCCTTTTATTTAAAAAAATTTAATGTATCATTTTGGAATTTTTGACAATTTTTTTGCCCTTTTGGCTCCATTTCTTACCCTCTAGTTAGAGATCTTATGAAGAATGATCGAATTGGACTCTCATGTCTCAGGATTAGACATATCAAAGGCCAATACATTCATGTTCAAACTAATTCAAGGATGAATTATTCATCCTCTTTGTATCTCAGGGAGGTTTGGACAAATTAAAATCCACCTCTTGTAAATGTCATTTTGTCCTTTTGGATGTGAAATCTACAGGTTGGTTAATTTTTTTTTTTAAAAAAAGGATTCTTGAAATTTTAATGGTGAAACATAAATTGAGACCGAGGAAATAGAAAACTTAGATATTCCCAATGCTCTTTGTAGCCATTGAATAATCAATAACTTTTTTTGTTGCGTCAACTGGAGATAATGATTAATTGATAGTTTAATAAAAATAATAATTAATCTGTTAGAATAGATTAATACGAATTATACTAAAATCTTTATGTTATTCATCTGTATAGCTCCAATCCAATAATCAAGGAAAATGGTAGATATGATTACCGATGGATTTGTAAGGCTACATTAACATAGGCAGGTAATTTCGTGATGGTTAATCAATCATTTTTTTTAAAAAAATATTATTGCAATAAACATTTCTGAATGAAAAAAATAGGATACATGTGATAAAATATTAAATAAATGGATTTGAATCTAACCTAACTTAACGTGGGATTCAATATTCTTTCACATATTTTGGACTGGACACTTGAAACACGAGCAATATAAGACGGGGATTAATATCGTATAAATAATAAATTGAAATAAATTTGACTTTTATACGATGTTAAAGGAATAGCATAATATACATATATATCACCATTCATGCTTTTATTTCATACATTAATAAACTACAACGTATATCAATTATCATTGAATAGAAATAACCAACTTCGTTATGCTGTACTGGTTTGAGGCTCCCCAGTACAAAGTAAAGATCCATCATGTTCATAGAGTTTGCAACCCTCTCCTGCGGTACAACAATTAACACAAACTTCATTAAGTTTGGCCAATCCAGAAGATGGGCAAGTCATATAAGCAACTCTAGGGTCACATTCTTGAGTACAACCCTTGGATTCAATACTCTCTCCTTCACACACAAACTCCCCCTCTTGACCAAAATAGTAGCAACCTTTGTAGCCCGTGCAACACGTAGTACATCCCGTGGGATAAATTATCGTCTTTCCTTCTGAACGGGGACACTTTGAATAGGCAATTTGTGGATCACAATATAAGGGGCAAGTGTTAGGATTTTTGGGATCAGACGTTCCTTCACAAATAAAAGTTCCATTAGCATTATAATAGTTGCAACCCTTATAGCCCGAACAACAATTGGTACAAATTGGATTTTCTGGACTTCCTTCTGAACCTGGGCATATCCCATAGCCAAGATTACCACATTCTTTCGTACAAGCATTAACATGTTCCACCGTGCTTACTAGTATAAACATTCCTACAATTACAAATATAATTAAGTTATGTCGTTAGAACAAGCTCTTTAATTTATAACAATATTTCTTCATAACAATTAGTTTTCATGTTATTTTATGTTATATTATTCAAGACAAATGACATTGTTATAAAGAAATTTGATAGTACAAAAGAGGAAAAGGACAAGGGAATTAAATATCTTACCAAGAAAAAGTAGGTGAGCAAGGAAACTAACTTTGTAAAGAGCCATTGTAGATACTTTATCAATTTATCGTGATTAACTTATTTTTTCTTTGGGTAAAGGTCTGTCCTTCTCTTACCTATTTATAGAACAAAAAAGATAGATGTATTCATGATTGTCTAGTTAAAACATTTTTAAAATATTACATACAGCTCTCTCAATTGATAAATTTTTTGTCTTATATTATTTTTTATTCTACTTGCTAAGTTACGTACATATATACACTTGCTTCTTTATTATTTATCGGCGGCTTTTAATTATTCACGTGGTGCTACAGAGCTCGACACGACTCTATTTTTTCTGCCAAATTAAGCTTTCAATAAATGATTTAAGTTCCACGTGGAAATATAATCTACAATTATGGTATTTATATAACAAAATAAAACCGATAACTAATCTGCTATAATAAATAAATAGTACTGATATTGATAGTACAAAAAAACTTTACATTCGATTCAGGTTTGATTTCCTTCAATCGAGTTTGTCGCATAGAGTTTATGTAAAACTTTAATGGAGGTTGAGGATAATAACACATGTAGAAATTAAGTCAGTCTAAGAATCTGCAACTTGTTGAAGGAAGACTTTGAACCTTTCAACAGTTATGGAAAGTTTGTACATTATTATTGTAATCAAAGTATAGCACCAAATTTCAATGAACATTATTCAAATATATATATATCAACGTCGTACGTGCATTACGTGTAATAGATTTATATGTATGTACACTTGTTTGGAAATTAGCTGAAAAAATTATTGAACATACATTCATTTAGATAAATTTATTTGAGTACGAAGCTTTTTCTTGAGTAAGATGGTGTAATATTCATAGGATATTTCTCTTATTGATCATAGTTCATACTTCTGATGTCTTGGTAAGAATTTTTATATTAAATCCTAACATTGCTATGTAAGTAAGGAAGATTATGAAAGATTGCAATTTCCAGATTACTCATTTTATTTTAGAGAAGCAAATAGTGTGGCTGATGCACTAGCCAATACTAGAGTAGTGTGGAGGCTTTTTCGCTTGAAGTCTTTTCTTTACCGAAACAAGTTAAAGTTAAATTGAAGAATAATATAATCAAGATGTATGTTCTTCCGAATATTAAAATTATAGTTAAAAAAAGGACACTTTAATTTCTTGACATGATTCATAAGCATCTACGTGTTATTATATATCCATCAGGGGCAAGCTACTCAAAATGTTTTTACGATTATCTTGTTCTAGATAGGGATATCCTATATAACCTATGCATTGGACATTTTTTTATATAAGGATGAGATTTTCATTGTCATTATCCCGCATAAAGGAAACGGTCATCTTCCACCTCGTGTAATAATGATCGTTTTCATTGTCAACTTTTTTTTGCTTAATAGTCTACCTGACTCCAAAGGCGGTTTATTTAAAAAGTAAATGAATTAGGTATCTGATTCGTTGAAAAATTATAATTAAAGACACATTAAGGATAAGACCAAAGGAGATCACGACTAGAGAGGAGCCAAGTCCTCAATTATGGATGATCTTTTCCTTTTATTCAAATAATAAGTAGTTACACATAACACAACTTTGATGCCCACATTATAGTGATTAGCATGTCATTGTGTGTATATTCTTTTATTTCATACATTAATTAAAAACTACAACACATATTATTGATGATGCCTTATATGGTAGATATATAGCCCTGAGCTGGCTCCCCAGTACAAATTAAAGATCCATCATATCCATAGAGTTTGCAACCCTCTCCTGCAGTGCAGCAATTAACACAAACTTGATTCAGCTTGGCTAATCCAGAAGATGGACAAGTCATGTATGCAACTCTAGAGTCACATTCCAGGGTACATGCCTTGGGTTCAATACTCTCTCCTTCACAAACAAACTTGCCGTCTTTACCAAAATAGTAGCAACCCTTGTACCCCATGCAACATGTGGTACTTCCTGTGGGATAAATTAGTGTCTTTCCTCTTGAACGGGACATTTTGAATAGGCAATATGTGGATCACAATTTCGGGGGCAAGCTTTTGGGTTTTTTGGGTCAGATTGTCCTTCACAAATAAAAGTCCCATCAGCACTATAATAATTGCAACCTTTATAACCTGCACAACAGTTGGTGCATATGGGATTTTCCGGACTTCCTTCTGAACGTGGGCATATCCCATAGCCAAGATTACCACATTCTAAAGTACAAGCCTTCGCATCAACATGCTCCATCGCGCTTACAAGTGCCAATAATCCTACAAACAAATATAATAAGGAGAAAGAGAAATGAAAAAAAACATATATACTAGTAACACTTATTGTGTATGCCTCAACAAAGAAATTAAAGAGAAGAAAGTGTAAGCAATAAAATTTTGATATGCTTCCGTTGTGCATATAATTTTTCAACAAAAAGGAGAAAGGGAAATCTTACCAAGAACAAGTAGGTAAGCAAGGAAACTAACTTCTTTGTGAACAGCCATTATGGATTCTTTTTACCTTGTTTAATTTTCTTTTCTTTTCTTTTGTTTGGGGTGAGGTGTGTCTATCCTAGCTCCTTCACCTATTTATAGCAAACGGGTGATCAAATAAAACATAGTTAACCAAATCGTTTTTTTTTCACATTAAAACGTTTTTTTCGCATTATATATATTTAATTTATATATTAATAGCCTCCAATTGCTAAAGAAGAAAAATATGTGCTTGCTGGTGAAAAAAAAAATTAGATTGTCAAATTACTTGCACTTGCTTATTCTTCTTTATTAAAAAGCTTAACTATCCCTAGTTGCTATCTTTAATTAATTCTTGTTTTTGAAATATTTGTCATCTAGCAACAATTTTCTTCTCCACAATTGCATATATCGCTTTAGGGGAAATAACCATTTTAGTCCATGTATTATAGGTTTATTTTCATTTTGATCCCTGTATATATGAGTCGAGTACTAAGCATAATCAATGGAATTAGTGTCTAATCGAAGGACAATAATGGATCTATCTATAAGTACTAATAAAACATGCCAGATCCGGCTCCCAGCTTCCATTATACCTTCCCTCCATTTCGTCAAGTATACCTCTAGATGAAAGACATGTGTCTTATTTAAAGTTTAAAGATCAAGATTATATTATATTAACAAATATCATAAACACAGTTAAGTCAACTAATTTTAGAAAACTACTCTCCAAAATTGGTAAGAATTACAATATATTCCATACAAAATTTGATATTTATTAATATCATTAATTTCATCTTATATTTTTATACTTAAATATTAAATTGTTTGATATTTAAGGTGAAAATCAACTAAATAATTTTCTGTAATAGTAAACTTTATTCTTGAAATATTATATGTGAAACAAAAAACAAAAGTGAAGAATTTATCAATGTTGAAAGAAAAAACCATAAAATAAAAGAACACGAAACAAAACTAAAAAATAAAAAGACAAAAGTTTTTTAAAATTAAACGATACCAAAATTATTCCTAGAAGAAAATGTGGCTATTGTACGTTTGAAGGAAAAAAAATATACGTTTTTTTAAAATATTCTTTTATCTTCTCTTTTTGTGTGAAAATAAATAAAACATTGTTTTAAATGCAAATATTTTTGAAGATTATTATTTATCACAATTAATATAAACGTTTCATGTTCTACAATTTTATTATTTAATTATAAAAATATAAGATGAAATTAATGATATTAATAAATATAAAATTTTGTATGGAATATATTGTACCTTTTACCAAATTTAGAGATTAGTTTTCTAAAATTAATTGACTTAACCATGGCTATGGTATTTGTTAATAAAATATAATCTTGACCTTTAAACTTTAAATAAGACACGTGTCTCTTATCTAGCGGTGCACTTGACGAAATGAAGGGAAGGGGTAATGGAGGGGAGCCAAATCCGTCTATCTAAAATTAAATATTAGTACTCACTTTTTATATTTAAATATATCAATTTTTTTTAGTCTTTTTTATAAATTTAAAGAATATTTTTGGGCCTTTTTTCAGAAAGGAAATGGAAATTTAAACCATTTGTAAGTAAGTTTTTGTATGTTAACGTACTATCATTCATAGCAATATTTATATTTAATGTTCCATATGTAAGTGAAGTTTTGTCTAAATAAATGGTAGAACAAATTACTAATTACTAACTAGGTTGAAAGAAAATAAAGACATGAGATAATAGTGGGACTTACAAGTATAGTGAAAGTTACACTAGCCATGTTTTTCATCTATTGATATTCAAAATTAACAATTTTTAAAATCAATGAATTATCAAATTTCTTAGAAGGTATAGTGATAGGAGCAATAATTAAGTAATTAATTATCTCATGTTAACTTTATGCGATCAAAAGAAAGAGTAACCATCTACTTTTTGTTAATTGCTTCACTCATTAGTCCTATTTCCTGTCTTTTCCCTATCTTTAATTATGCAAAGCATGTTTTGTGACTGTTCTCATGCATTGAATATTTTGTTAATTGATATAGTAAAACTTTATTTGTAGCACATATAAATTAAAAAAATCATGTTATGTGACTATTCTTTTACGTTAAATATTTATTTTGTTGATATGGTAAAATATTATTTTTAGCACACATAAATCATGCTCTGTGACTATGTTCCTACGTGGAACGATAAAGCTAATTACATATTAGTGAGTGGGTTACTCCCTCTAATTCAATATAGACGAATTATTGACACTATTTTATATTGATAAATTAGTGTTTGGTTAATAACTTTAAATATTTTTTTACTGGTGTCACGCTTTAACAATTCATTTATATTGTATTAAATAAAGTACTAAGCTAGCTTTTGACCATAGATTTAGTTAAATCTAAAAATAATGTATGAGTTCTTGAAGTTATAAATATGAATTTTTGTTGTTGATATGGTAAAACTTTATTTGTAGCATAATAAATGGCGAAATCCATCGATAGCCCCTCAAGGTTGGCACCAATTTTCATTTAGACATCTCAAGTAGGCTTTGTTCATTTTATACACCTCAAGTAGGGCACCACTATGTCATTTTGACCCTTTTTTGACAATCAACTAAAATTATGAAGAGTGTGTAATACACTTGTGAATGACATGGCATAATGACTAATTAGAAGTTGGCATGTGACATTTTAGTATAAAAATAATAATTTTAAAATAAATTATAAAAAAACAACTATTTTTCAATAAAATAAATAAATAAAACTACCTATTTTGTACCACTCCCAACCCCACCTTACATCACCCCACCCTCACCCCATCAGTCTTACTTCCGTCATTTTTGCCTCCCCAACCCTCCCACCATTTTTTGGTTATTCTTTCATTTTTTTTTTAAAAAAAATAATTAGATTTTAATCTTTCTTATTTCATTTTTTATTGTAAATTTGATTTTGAGAATCATTTTATCGATAGTGAGGTGAGGTTCTGACAAATATGACATTCTTTTTATATATATTTTTTTAAAAAGGTGTGTTTTGTTAGAATAAATGTTTTCAAAATTAGTGTGATGATTTTTTAAAATTTTGTTCTTGCAAATATTTTTAAAATTAGTGTGATAATTTTTTAATTTTATTTTTTCATATTTTGTAAGGTTTTTCATTATGATTTTTCATGGTGGAAGGTGGAATAAGTGGTAGGATAAAAAGGGAAGAAGAAGGAGAAAAAAATTATTAAAAAAAAAAACACTCCTCACACGCTCAAAATGGGTGCAGCACACCGAATGCGTCAAATTGGTAGAAATTGTCAAAATGACAGTGGGACTCAACATGAGGTGTCTAAAATGAACAAAGCTTAGTTAAGGTGTCTAAGTGAAAATTGGTGCCAACTTTAGGGGGTCACCGATAGGTTTAGCCTAAATAAATCATGTTTTGTGACTATTCTCCTATGTTAAATATTTTATTGTTGATATGGTAAAACTTTATTTTTAGCACACATAAATAATATGTTTCGTGACTATTCTGCTACATGCAACGATAAAGTGAATTACACATTTAGTGGGTTAAGTACCCCTCTAATTCAATATAAACAAGTTATTAATACTATTTTATATTGACAAATTACTTTTTGATTAATGACTTTAAATATTTTTTAAGGGTGTCACGCGATAACAATTCATCTGTATTGTACTACATGGAGTACTAAGCTAACATTTTGTCATAAATTTAGTAAAACTTAAAAAAAAAAAAAAAAACTAAATATTTGAAGTTGTACCAAAGAATATTTTAAAATTTAAAGTTATATTTGAACATATATTTTACTTCTTAAATAAATAAATTTTGTGAGCAATAGTAAGGTTTCACCTAAAAATTGGTATGAACCAGTTTTTGAAACTTAAAAAAAAAAAAAAGATTAATCATGAACAAATAAATGTTTGCAATTTTATTTTAATTTTTTTTGTAAACTCTACAGTTCTAAGATTTATGGTCCTACGGAAGCTAAATTTGTGGAAGATGAAATTTTTCATAGTCATTTTTTTAGAAGTAAACCTTTAACTACGGTTAAGACACTTTTAAGTTAAATTTAATTGAACCCTTCAAAATTGATTTTAAAAAGAGAAAACACATAAAGTGACACCTGAAGTTATTCCGAATTTTAAAAAAGACACCTTAATTATGCAGACGTCCTATTACATCATTTTTTTCCCACCTGACATAGATCCACTCTCTTTAAAAGGCTTGATCAACCTAAAATAATGAATATAACTTTATTTTTATATGTATTTTGTTATAAAATATAGTTTCTTGTTTTTCTTATTATTTTAATTGTTTTTCTTTGTTATTTTTCCTCTTTCTTTCTTCTTTCTTCTTTAAAAATTCATTGTCATCTCATTAAAACTCCTCATTTTCAATGTCACTATATTACCATAGTTTCGTCCTTCTTTTTTTACTATTAATAATCTAAGTCTCTTCAATTTCGAAACTTTATCTAAATATTTTTCTTACATTTCGAACAATTTGATAAACCAATTAAATTTCAAGATGATTAGGAGGTATCATTTAGTTGTCCGGATTTCAATCAAGCTCTTTCATTTTTTGGGAAATTTATTGATTCTCTCAAAATTATTATTTCTAATTTTGATGTTATATGAAAATAAGATAAATTCATTGATGATACCTTCAAAATTTTGACTTTTCTTAGAAAAATAATTAATTTTGTTATCACTAACTCAACAAAGTTTAAAAAATAATATGATTCTTTTTTTTTTTTATAAAAGACCGAACGAATGAAATTTAACTGAAGAAAAAGAATAGAGGGACACAATTTGACGTGGGTGGGGAAGGAAGAAGAAGAAGAAGGAGGAGGAGGAGGAGGAGGAGGAGGAGGAGAAAATGGAGTGTGAAGTGATACCTTCAAAATTTTGACTTTTCTTAGAAAAATAATTAATTTTGTTATCACTAACTCAACAAAGTTTAAAAAATAATATGATACTTTTTTTTTATAAAAGACCGAACGAATGAAATTTAACTGAAGAAAAAGAATAGAGGGACACAATTTGACGTGGGTGAGGAAGGAAGAAGAAGAAGAAGAAATTTTGACTTTTCTTAGAAAAATAATTAATTTTGTTATCACTAACTCAACAAAGTTTAAAATATAATATGATTCTTTTTTTTTTATAAAAGACCGAACGAATGAAATTTAACTGAAGAAAAAGAATAGAGGGACACAATTTGACGTGGTTGGGGAAGGAAGAAGAAGAAGAAGAAGGAGGAGGAGGAGGAGGAGGAGGAGAAGAAGAAGAAGAAGAAAATGGAATGTGAAGTGATACCTTCAAAATTTTGACTTTTCTTAGAAAAATAATTAATTTTGTTATCACTAACTCAACAAAGTTTAAAAAATAATATGATTCTTTTTTTTTTAATTTATAAAAGACCGAACGAATGAAATTTAACTGAAGAAAAAGAATAGAGGGACACAATTTGACGTGGGTGGGGAAGGAAGAAGAAGAAGAAGGAGGAGGAGGAGGACGAGGAGGAGGAGAAGAAGAAGAAGAAGAAGAAGAAGAAGAAGAAGAAGTAAATGGAATGTGAAGTGAAATTTAAGGTGAAATCAAAATAAAAGTAACAAAAATAAAGAAGAAGAAGAAGTAAATGGAATGTGAAGTGAAATTTAAGGTGAAATCAAAATAAAAGTAACAAAAATAAAGAGATAAGTGTCAACAATACACCTAAACTATTCATTTTATGTCTTTTCTCTTTTAAAAATAGATAAATATTAATCCTGATATGCATTTGAAAAAATGAATGAGTATGATGATTCAATTCAGGCAATCATGACTAAAATAATATACAGTATATTGTCATATATATTTGCTTTCAAATTTTTTTGACAATCCTTCGTTTCTAGCAAATTGTATTTAAAATTGTACTAAATTTTTTTTACTTAAGATATGAACTGGTAAGGAAGTACGGTGTACTTAAAGTCTTAAAACTATCGATGATCGTTTTCTCTTATTCAAATAATTAGTTACACATAACACACTACTTTGATGCCCACATATAGTGATTAGTATGTCATTGTGTGCATGTTTTTATTTCATACATTAATTAAAAACTACAACGTAACACGTATTATTGATGATGCCTTATGCTGTAAATATATAGCTCTGACTTCTGAGGCTCTTCAGTACAAATTAAAGATTCATCGTGTCCATAGAGTTTGCAATCCTCTCTTACGGTGCAACAATTAACACAAACTTGATAAAGTTTGGCCAATCCAGAAGATGGACAAGTCATGCATGCAACTCTAGAGTCACATTCTAGGGTACATGCCTTGGGTTCAATGTATACTCTCTCCTTCACAACAAACTTGCCGTCTTTACCAAAATAGTAGCAACCCTTGTAACCCGTGCAACATGTGGTGCATCCCGAGGGTTTAATTATAGTTGGTCCTTCTGAACTGGGACATTTTAAATAAGCAATATACGGATCACATTTTCGGGGTCAAGCTTTTGGGTTTTTTGGGTCATATTGTCCTTTGCATTGAAAGTCTCAATAGCACTATAATAATTGCAATCTTTATAACCTGCACAACAATTGGTGCATATGGGATTTTCCGTACTTCCTTCTGAACGTGGGCATATCCCATAGCCAAGATTACCACATTCTTTAGTACAAACCCTGGCATCAACATGTTCCACCGTGCTTACAAGTAACAAAAATCCTACAACAAATATAATAAGGAGAAAGGGAAATGAAAAAACATACTAACACTTATTGTTTATGCCTCAACAAAGAAACTAAAGAGAAGAAAAGAGGAAGGGAAATCTTACCAAGGAAACTAACTTGTTTGTGAACAACCATATTATGGATTCTTTTTACCTTGTTTAATTTTCTTTTCTTTTGTTTGGGTTGAGGAGTGTCTATCCTCCTTCACCTATTTATACCAAACGAGTGATAAAAAACATAGCTACTAAAACGCTTATATATATATATATATATATATATATATATATATATA
>JAJOOJ010016207.1:0-13803 GCA_029582625.1 Solanum boliviense | reverse complement strand
TATAAAAATTATGATGAAATGATAAATATTTTTTTTATTTTAAATTAAAAATTTAGATTTGAGTTCTCTTGATTATAAAGTCGTCTGGTTAGGGTTTATTTTACTTATTAATATGAACTTTTTTCATGTGAGTTTAAATTTAATTGAACTTTAATATAGATATTTCGAATATTGAATAGATGTATTTTTATATAAAAAAGCCTTTTCTCATTATCAATGTGTCAGAGTGAGACTAGACCTAACAACTTGTTTCGATGGTTGTTAGTGGTTAAATTATTGTATTGTGTGATATTTTGTTAATTAAATAAAACATTTATTTTATAATTGTTATTTTTAATTTTTCTTTATATCATCATTAAATTTATTGTTTTGTAATGATAAAAAGTTTCATTTTTATGTAATGATGATTTGCTTGTTGTGATACTATGATTATCATTTTATTTTCTTCTTGTGTTTACTATTATCTAATACTCCGTAATTATAATTTATTTTTTATCTTTTTTTTTTTTTTATAATAGCTCTACTTCATATCTATATTTTTTAAGGTATAATCCTCAAACTATTGATGGATAGTATTAAGTGAATTTTTTTTATTCTTTAATTCTAAAGAAAACGTAATTTATCTTTGAAATAATTGAATATTAAAATGAAATACATACATGAAAACCTATAGAGCAATTTCTATTATACTATTTCAAAAATATAAAGACTCAATCGTATGAATATGTAAAACGTAGAATTGATAATTTCAAGTAGTAAATAAATAAAGACGGATAGTTAAAATGGGTAAATCAGATTTCATACTCAATTTCAATTTCTTAGATATATATAAAAGTTACTATCAGAAATATAACGTACCTCTCATCGGTTGATTCGATTCGATTTTATATATTATCGATTTAATTTATTAGTTTTAAATTTTTAAATAAGCTAAATCAATAACCAAATCAATAAAATAGTTTTATTGATTTTCGATTTACTCATTTTGGTTCTTAACGGTTTGATTTTTGTTTTAACTGTTTAACGAATAAGAAAATGATTATAAAATAAATATATGACTTCTTCAACAGTTTGACGCTACAAGACAATATATAATGTAACTTTACAAACGTTCATAAAATTGAAACAGTAATAACTAACATGAAAAAAATTATACAAGTGTTACACAAAGAGAAATTAAAAGGAATAGTGTTCTTACTTTAGATTTTTACAATTTGTATAATGTGAAGTTGTGAACTCAAACTCAACGTGAAGTGTGAATTGAAGTCTAAAGGGTAAAGTGAATAATTAGTAAGGTACTGAGATTAATATATAATATGTATGTAGGAATAAAGTAGTAAATTACTATAGCCTTAATGAGTTATCGGCTTACCCAATATTAAAAATCAAAATTGAATCGATAACCCGATATTTTTTTAATAAAACCATTAAAAATCCATTAACCTAATAGCAATAAATCAATAGCAGTTTTTCGATTCGATTTTTACACACTCTTACATTCAATTAATGAAAAATTTATATTATCTAAAATAAAATAAATCCACCACCCCACTCCAGCCAAAAATAGACATCACAAGCATACATAATTAACCAAAAAAGAACACAGTTTAAATTGGACTACTACTATTTGTTTTTATATTATTGGATATGTGAAGTGAAGTGATTATGTTCATACGAAAAGTCTCTAATCATGGTTTAATTGGTCAAAGAGTAGGCGGTCTACTAGATTTTATTACTATTAGTATTAGAATAAGGTCACTCTATTATAAAACTCAAAAAAAAAAAAAAAGCTTGATTATGATATAATATAGTGATTGACGCTTAAATTCCAAACCGATTCAATTAATTTCTCCATGGAAAAATTGAAGTGTGAAGGTGAGGGGTTTAATTATTTTTTTTTGTTCATAGTGTAAATGAGGCATAATAATAAAAGAATCATTTAGTCATTTTGCCTTCGGAAAAAGGTCAAAATTACCCTCGAACTATTCGAAATAGCTTATATATAACTTTTAATTATGTTTGGGATCAAAACTACCCTTGCCGTCTATGTCTTGACTAAAAATACCCTTAAAACGTTATCTTTGCCATTAGAGCTGACATGGCAGTCCAACATGAAAAAAACACCATCCTCTCAATAATGTTGTTCTTCCTGTTCATCCCTATCACAAAAAGAAAATCAAATATAATTCTTCCATTGTTCTTGTTTGAGTTGTTGTTCGGACTTTAGAAATCCAATTTCAAAGTGTGCTGAAGTTTGTTTGAAATTGTAATTGCGTGTTGAAGAATCGAGTTCATTGTTTGGATTTTAGAGTCATAGATTCACAAAATCAATTTTTAGATTTTCAAGCTTTTAGAACTCTTTCATATATCTTTCTGGGATTTCAACTCAAATCTTCAATATCAATCTTCAAACTAAGAAATCAGTTGTTAAATGTCAATTTCCAGCTTCAATTGCAATATCCAAAAAATCTCAAATCTTCAATATCAATCTTCAAACTAAGAAATTAGTTGTTAAATGTCAATTTCCAGCTTCAATTGCAATATCCAAGCAATTTTTAGTAACATTCAATTAAATCTCTTCAAATTTTTGCACTTCGAAAATCAACAAAAGCTAGAAATTTCTCACCAACAAGATTTCAAATGAGTAGCTATTTTCGAGTTTCAACACAAAAAGAATGACTTCAAGAGTTTTTCAACATATGTCAACCTTGAGAATTAATTTTCAGCCTCAGATTCGATGACATCAAAACCCAAACAATGAACTCGATTATTCAACACACAACTACTATCTCAAACGAACTTCAACGTACTTCAAAATTGGAATTTCAAAGTCCAATCAATAACTCAAACAAGAACAATGAAAGAACTATGTTTGATATTTTTTTTAAAAAAAAAATTGTGATAGAGATGTGGAAGAAGGGGGGGATTCTCGAATGCGGAAAAGGATCCAATGAATTCGAAAGAATTGAACGAGGAGTCGTATGAGGTAAAAATCTCATGTACGATTCTGTAGAGTGGCGGTAAGGGTGACTTATCTGTCAACTTTTCCACTATCACCCCAAAAAAACCAAACTCTGCCTTACGTAAAGTTGCTAGAGTACGATTAACCTCTGGATTTGAAATCACTGCTTATATACCTGATATTGGCCATAATTCACAGGAACATTCTATAGAACAAGGAAGAAAACATAATTGAGAGGAAGGGATTTTTTGCCATGTTGGACTGTCATGTCAGCACATATGGCAAAGATAACGTTTTAAGGGTATTTGTGGTCCAAAACATAGTCGGCAAGGGTAGTTTTGATCTCAAACATAAATAAAGGACATATATGAGCTATTTCGAATAGTTCGAGGGTAATTTTGACCCTTTTCCACTTTGCCTTTTGATCAATGCGTGTAGCTCACCCGATAAATACATTTTAAGAAATATCCAAAAGATTATAAAATCCTCATAATATATGAATATGGCACTATAAATTCGATCCTAATTTAAACATCATTTTAACATTATTCCTTTAAATTACAACAGGTTATTTAAGGTGGATTGACATCTACTTACTAATTTAACTCAAAGAAGAAAAAAGGAGTAATTTTCCTAGATAGTCACCCATGTTTGGGAAATTATCTAGAAATATCACTTATGTTTGTTTTAGGACTATAATATCATCTAACTTTGCCTATTTTCCTCAAAATATACTTGACACAAAAAATACATTATCTCTCTCCTACTAGGATGCCATGTCACATTTTTTAATTTATTAATAATATTTTTTTAATTCTTTAAATGACATCTTGTTTAATGTATCTATAAAAGAGCATTAATCCATTCTCTATGAAAATCTAGTTACTTCAATTTTATAGCGAAAATCTTTATCCTATGTTTCATTTACGAGTATTTGCCATTATATCCATACAAAAATTTAGTCTTGTAGTCGAGGAAAAAATTAAACTAGTTACTTGAAGCTGATGAAGAAACAATAAAATTTGTTGGATATTTAGAGATAAACTAGTTATTAGAAACATTGATTTTTACACAAATTATAAATATTTGTTGCTTGTTCACGGTAAAAAATCAAAGGTTTCTTGTTCATGGTAAAAAAAAGATTTTTACACAAACTATAAACATTTGTTCAAAGCTTAGGCAGATTTAAACAATAGAAATATCTGATTCAAAAACAAACAAGCAAAAAACCCCTAAATTTTAAGAAAATTACTCCAATATCATGTTAAGTATTCAAATTATTTCACAATTTACACTTCAAAAATAAAAGAATCAGAAGAAAACTTGAATTTTACCTCGTGGCGATTTCTTTGGTCAACAGTTCCTTATGAAAATTCGTTAATTTATTCCTTGAAGAACCGGAGAAACCACATATTTTCTTGAAGAATCAGAGGAGCTCATATTAGAGTTCGTTATGTAATTTTTTTTTATTGGATATAATATATGGATTGTCTAAATTTTTTTTAAAAATTGTTAATAATAATAAAAAAAAAAAAAAGGAATAATGTGACATGGCATCCTAGTAGGAAAGAGATAATGTATTTATTGTGTCAAATATATTTTTTTTAAAATAGGTAAAATTGGGTGATATTGTAGTCCTTAAACAAACATAAGTGATATTTCTAGGTAATTTTCCAAACATGGGTGACTATCTAGGGAAATTACTCAGAAAAAAGATAGTAACAAAGTCTAAATATGTATCATGTCAAATTGTCAATTGTCAAAATACAAATGAGATAAATGAGGGTGGGTGGGGCGCACTACGGATCTACGATTTTAAGGTTTCGAGTGTTGTGAAAGTAGCGAAGTCAAATGTACATATATATGTGTGTGTTAAAAGTGAGATTCAAACTCAGCTAAACAGAACCAATATGATTTAGATGTATTTCGATATACATAAACCAATACTCGTTTAGTTAAACTAATAAATTATTGACAAGATTAATTTCATATTTTTGCACACATTTCAAATCTTAAAGTTGCTGTAAGAGAAACTCATTGCTGCTATATCAAGTAAAAATGAATTACAAAGACACCACTTACCAATACAAGAGAGTTGCATATTTTTCCTTGTTTATAGAAAAACATATACTATACTATAACCAGATATATATTTATTATATACATAATTAGTTCTAATCTAATGAACATCAGTACATGCAACTTCCACAAAGCCAAGGTCTGTTTGGCTTATCTATGAAGAGGTTTCCCAGTAGGCAATAGAAGAAACCCACAACGAGATCAGTATCTCCAACTTAGCACTAACTTCCACAGGATAAACAGTCCTCGCGGTTTGTCAAAGAGCACACCATCTGAGCCATTTTAGTTTCTTCGTCAACAGCAGTCTTTGGCTTTTCCTGCAAATTGAAATCCCCATGTGCAGTTTGTAAGAATGAACAAAATAATATGATGATGAGTACTCATAATTATAATGTTACTACTTACTACCTTCAGCATGGAAGTGTCAACTGTGAACTTGATTGCATCAGCTGCAGCACGTGATCGTAGATAGTACATTCCAGTTTTCAAACCCTACAATAACAAGAAAGATGAAACTGAGACTCTAAATTGACCTGTGAAGATGGAACCTATAAAGATCAGTTCATGCTGTTCTAGACTGACAATTAGGTTCACTAGACACTAAAAGATCTCTTTAAATGGATGTTTGTACTAAACTATTGAGTAACAATACACCAGACCATTTCTTAGTGCATATGCACACTTCAAAGACCAACAAAACTTATAATGTGAAATTGAAGCATACCCTGGACCAAGCATGAAAATGAAGGGACGTGAGCTTTCCAAAATTGGGTTGATCCATATGGATGTTGAGGCTTTGACTCTGATCTATGTAGCAACCACGGTCTACAGCCATATCAACCAGGGTCCGTTGCTTGATCTCCCAAACAGTCCTGAAGTCAGTGAACAGTATTTGAATGTAAGTGGAAATAAAGTGAACATAAAAACTGAACAAGTAATTAGTGAAAGTTCATACTTATAAATAACTTTAAGATCATCTGGAATTTCAGGGATTTTCTGCACAGAACCATCATCATATATTATCCTATTCTTAACAGCAGGTGACCAGAGCCCCATCTCGGTTAGGTCATGCAGAAGATGTTTGTTCACCACAACAAATTCACCACTGGAGAACAAAAATAAACCATGTATAAATCATATGCAACAAGTATGATAAAAATCAGCAGCAGCTGCAGGATCTGGCAGCAGGTGTTACCTCAGAACCCTTCGGCTGTAGATATTAGATGTATATGGCTCAAAGCATTCATTATTTCCAAGAATTTGGCTGGTTGAAGCAGTTGGCATTGGAGCTACAAGAAGTGAATTTCTTACACCATTATTTGCAATCATTTCACGAAGAGCATGCCAATCCCATTTATCTGATGGTGTTATTCCCCACATGTCTGGCTGGAGAATACCCTGAACAGCATAATATTATTTAGTGGAAATACAACGTGAATCAATAATACTTGATCAAAATAAATCTAGCAGTCATTTCATTTTCTACAGTAGTGTGTATAATTTGTGTCTCAGCATTTTCAAATTCTCTTCAAACTTGTATCATATCTTCAAAGCTGAACTAGTAAGAAGATGCTAATTTATTTAGGTTAGTACACTTAGCAGTCTAACAACTATTTCGACTAAATCATGGATGACCATCAATATGCACTGGAAAATCAAACATGCCATTCACATATTACCCATCAGTTAAATCTAGGAGCAAAAGGATTTATACCTTGCTTACAGGACTTCCTGCATATGTCTCGTATGGGCCTTCCTTGGCAGCTAATTCAGAAGAAGCTTTTAATGCATGGTAGTATATTGTCTCAAATATGTCCTTGTTTAGCTGCTGAGCCTATACATAGACAAATTATAAGATCAGAACAATCTGCACAAATGTACAGCTTGGAAAGATGATTAGACAAAACTTACCTCCTGGGAATCAAATGCCATGCCAAGCAAAATGAATGTGTCTGCAAGTCCCTGGACTCCAAGTCCAATAGGCCTATGTCGTAAGTTAGACCTTTTTGCAGTTTCAACAGGGTAGTAATTGACATCAATAATTTTGTTCAGGTTGGAAGTGACTAATGCAGTAACCTGTCTCCCATGGCAAACAGAGCGAAATTAAGAATAATGTCAAGAAAAACATGTTCAAAAAAGTTGGTACTTAGAACAAAACAAACCTCTGCCAATTTGTCAAAATCAAAGTATCGATTTTTAGAACCTCTACTCCCTACAAGCTTAGATGGTTGTGATTCACCTGGGACCCCCTGAAAGATATAAAGGCAACACTACACTAAGAGGCCAGGAGAAAGTAGGACAAGTAAGTTTTAAGTATATACCAATATTAACTACCTTCTCTCTAACATATCTTGGTAGAGCAATTGAAGCAAGATTGCAAACAGCAGTTTCAGTTGGACTTGTGTACTCAATAATCTCTGTACACAAGTTAGAAGACTTGATAGTACCAAGATTCTGCTGGTTGCTTTTTCTATTGCAAGAATCCTACAATAACAAACAGAATATTGGTAGAGTAAAATTAAGTGCATCCCGACAAACAATGAGAAGAATAACAGAATCATATGAAAGTCACCTTGTACAACATGTAAGGGGTCCCAGTTTCTATCTGGGACTTTAAGATCTCAAACCAGAGATTTTGTGCCTGAACGACCTTCTTTGCCTTTCCCTGAGTTGACCAAAGAATATTGTTTATGATCAATGCTGAATGATCTTTAATATACCATATAAATGGTGTGCAATTAACCTCAGTAGAAACACTTGTTTTTACCTCTTTTTCATATTTTGTGTATAGCTTCTCAAAATCTTCACCCCAGCAATCTGCCAATCCAGGAGCCTCACATGGACAAAACAAAGACCATACCCCATTGCTTTGGACTCTTTGCATAAAAAGATCTGGTACCCAAAGAGCATAGAAAAGATCCCGTGCCCGATTCTCTTCCTGAAGAAATGGAAACATCATCCATGTCTTGTGAAATTGTTGAGTACAGACAAGCTTTGCCGTATGAAAGGAGTACAGCAATCTAGTGCAGTGGCAGAAAGCAAGTGCAGGCCCAATGGACAATACATTATACAATTGATGATAAAAAGAGTACTATACCTTCCCATGGTTCTTCCTTAAATCCAGAAATTCAAATACATCAGCATGCCAAGGCTCAAGGTAGACAGCAAAAGCACCTAAACACAGCATTACAGAGTGAGAAAAGTGAAGGTAGTTCCTACACCCTAAACTTCTAGAATTATCTAAACAAGCACAGAAATGAGGCCACACCCTTTCTTTTGCCACCCCCTTGATCAACATATCTGGCAGTATCATTAAACACACGCAGCATAGGAACAATCCCATTTGATGTTCCGTTTGTTCCACGAATATAACTCCCAGTAGCACGTATGTTGTGCACAGATACGCCAATTCCCCCAGCTGATTTGCTAATAACAGCACATTCCTTAAGAGTATCATATATGCCCTCAATACTATCATCTTTCATGCTTATCAGGAAGCAGCTACTTAACTGCAGGCCCCAAAAGAATACGATGTAAAATCAGGGAACATTTTACCAAAAGATGTCAATGAACAGGAGGACAGCGTTGGGTAAGAAACAATTATTTTTAAAACATATTGGACAAATCAATGATGACTTAGTTGAATCATCAAATCAAGAAAAAAAACACAGTATTAAAAGAATGTTGACCTACTTGAGGCCTTGGAGTGCCAGCATTAAATAGTGTTGGAGATGCATGAGTGAACCAGCGTTGAGACATCAAATGATATGTCTTGATGACAGATTCAATATCCTCTTTGTGGATTCCAACAGATACTCTCATCAGCATGTGTTGTGGCCTTTCTACAATCTTTCCCTGAATCTTTAAGAGGTAAGACCTTTCAAGGGTTTTGAAACCAAAGTAATCATAGTCAAAGTCTCTGTCGTATATGATCTCACTGTCCAGACGAGCAGCATTCTGAGAGAAAAAAGGCAAGCTGTTAATAAGTATCTCTACAGGAAATTATGAACAAGCTCTTGATTAACCCAAAGGCCAAAAACTTTAAACTTGATCTTGATTAAGAAAAAAATAGCTAAGATCCAACACATAACCATTAAAGGAATATTCCAAATGGCAGTGATACCTTCATGATTATCTCATAAACTTCATCAGAAACCAGTGGTGCCTTCAATCCAGATCTCTCACTAACATGGTAGTACATGTCCTTAATCCTGTGATATTCCATTATTGCAACCAGAACTTTGTTATTGTTGATCATTACACCGACAATTTAATTTATATGAAAAATAAAAGTAAATGGAAGACTAATGACCAATGTTGATTCAAATCACTTACGTCTCGGAAAATGATTTCTTGGTGTTCTTGTGCAGGTTGGACACAGCAATCCTTGCAGCCAGCTGCACCAAGAGTTTTACAAATCACGGATTAATTAACACATTCATCATAGAAAAATACTTTTTCCTACTATGCATCATAGAAGCTTCAATATATCTACCTTATAACAGTGGAGGAGTTAATAGAAACTGTTTTTGTCTGCATGCTTCTCATTTTAAGTCAATCATCTCATATCTTTATTCTCCTTTTTAATGTGTACCGAGTTTTTTTTATAGGAATTATCCTTAGAACTTCACTATAAAAAGCATAAAACACGGCAAAGAGTCTAATTCCTGTTTATTTGTTGTTTGATTACATAAATCACCTCAAGATTTTAGTCTAGCTCAATTATTCAAACATGATCCCAAACCAACCTATTTTAAGAAAGCATATGCATACAAAAGCATGGTTGACCATTACAAAACTGTGGGGAACACTGAAACAGAAAGGAAAACAATGGGAGATCAAACTGAAAAAATAAACTACAGAAATATGCAAAGAGCAAAACAGAACAATAATATCAATTCCATAACAATGTTTAAACTCAACATATCATGACTGAAAATGAAAGCCAAAACCTGAACATTAGAAGAAAAAAAACACAAATTCCAACAAACAACAAGATTAAAAGAGATGTTAATAAATATTCAGCTTTAGCAAAACACAAGCAAAAAATGAACCCAGATTTCAATTTCCAAACCAACATTTCTGCTTTCAAATATAAACACAACCACTAAAGCTGTAGAGTCTCTACAGCTATTTAAAGTTATCAAACGTTTGAAAGCAGCATTACTAAAGATCAACACAATCAAAACGAACCCAGAAGCAATTACAATTTTTTTTAAAAAAACACAAATTAACCAGACCCATAACTTGCGACACGGAGCATAGATCCATGAGTTAAAAAACGCTAAATTTCAGTAGCATTTCTAAACATCAACACAATCAAAACCAACCCAGAAGCAATTATGAAAAAAAAAAACACAGATAAAACCAGACCCATAACTTTCAACACAGATCACAAATTTATGTGTAAAAACTCATTAAAACTACAGTAATATGAATCCATAACTTCAAAAATACAGCGGGTTCAATGCCAAAAACCTTATTATTGAAGCCACATATTTCAAATCCTAAATCCACCTCCAAACAAAAACATCATAAGCATGCCAAACCAAATAATTCAAAATCGAGTAACTTACACAGGCATAATCAGGATGATTCGCAGTCATAGCAGCAGCAGTTTCCGCAGCCAATTCATCAAGCTGACTAGTAGTTACACCTTTATAAACACCAGCACAAACCTTCTGAGAAACAAGAACCGGATCACAATGATCAGTACTTAACCCATAACTCAATTTCTTAAGCCTAGCAGTAATCTTATCAAAGTGAACAGTTTCCTGACGCCCATCTCTCTTCACCACATACATCTTTTCAACAAAATCTCTTTGAGGAATTTCGTCAAACACTAGATGAAAGCAATATGCTCTTTTTGGCCTGTTAGTGAAGTGATTATATAGGATAATTAGGAATTTAAATATGTTTGGCGCAAATTAGGGTTTTGATTTTTGGGGATTTTCGAAAAATTCCCGCCAATTAGGAAGAGCGAAGGATGAAGATAATATGGAGGGAGGAAAGAGTATAGGAGAAGCTGGACGTGGGACCCACCTGCTTAACCGGTTATTTTGAAATTAATTATCCCACTAACCAAGTGATAAGTTATTTTTCGAACTAAGCTAACTTTATTCTAAAATTAATCTCAAAACTAATTATTCTTAATCTCTTGTACCAAACAAACCCTGAAAACCATGTGAATGGTTTGTAAATATTGGATAATTGGTGGGAGAAAAAAAATAGTAGTTACTCTCTGTCCAATTTTAATTGTCATGTTTCGTTTTTCGAAAGTCAATTTGATTAATTTTCAAAGCTAAATTAGATTACATTAATTCGATATTTTAAGCAAAAATTTAGATATTCAAAAAAATAGAAAGAGTACTATAAATTTCATTTTTTTTATATCAATATAATGAAAAAATGCATCGTAAAACTCTAGTCAAAGTTGTTATTATTTGATTTTAGAGAAAAGGCATAGATTCCCCTTGAACTTGTTCCGAAAAGTCAGTTACACACTTAAATTATCATGATGACCTATTACACACATTTACTACTTAAAAATGAATTTATTTACTCCCTAAAATTGACGTGGCAAAATAATAAAAAATAAATAAAAAACTAGCGCGTCAGAAAAATAAAGTTCAAAAAAGAATAAAAAAATCAAAATCTTCCTTTTCCTCCCATTACCCTCTTCTTCTTCATTTTTTAATGTTATCACAACTTTTTATTTTTCATCACAACCTCAAAGATTCACAACAACGAGAGTGTAGTACTGGTGTTGTTGGTTGTGGTTATTTGTTAGTTGTTCAGATCTGGAAGTGTGGAGCTCTTTGGAACTTCATCGGAGCCATGACTGAAGCTTTGAGCTCGCCGACACACCTGCAAAAGAAATCAAAAGAATAAAATCGCAAAGGGATAAGGTAATGAGGTCTGATTTTATGTTTTTCGGTGATTGATTTAAATTTTGAGTGGTTGTTTTGTGGTGGTTTAGGTGATTGTTTGGTGGCTAATAGTTTGTCGGAAAAGAAGAACGAATGGAGGTGGGCTAATGGTGGTGATGGGTTGGTTGTTCTTCGTTGGAAAAGACAAAGAAAATCATGATATAAATCAAATGAATGATTTTTTCGATAAGATTAGAGATAAAGTGGGTGGAATTTAGTGATAAAGAAGATATAATTATTAGAGAATTGTAATGATAAATTAGTGTAAAATAGAGTTAATAAAAAGAAAGTTAATTAATAGTAAAGAAAACAAAAAGAATATAAGAAATTATAAAATATGACGTGGCGCTGACATAGTGCTTATGTGGCAGCGATTGTAATATACTACATGCTGTGAGAGTGGTGTTACACGTCTCAAGGTGGTATTAAAATCAATTTTAAATAGTAAAGGTGTATAAGGGCATCTCCAACCCATCCTCTATCTCTCCAAATATGGAGTTTTTTTTTTTTTCAGACAACCAACTCCAACCCAATTCTCGATTTTTCTTTTAAAAAAAGAAAAAAAATCTCTCTCCTCAATATTATATTATTATTTCTATTTTCATTTTTATTTTCTTATTTCTTAATATAAATCATTTCTTCTTTTTGCAAATAATCCCTCTATAATCTTTATGTAATACAATTATTTTTTTCAAATTCTTCATTTACTATAAAAATATATTTTAATCTAAATTTCTAAATAACATAAATTGCAATAATATTATATATAATACATATTAACGAATAATCCAAATAAAAGTGAAATCATTGATGAAATATAATTACATCATATATATATTGTATCATCATAAAATTTATTTTCAATTTTATATAAATACTCAACTTTCAAGACTATTACGTTACTCTCATAACTGTTCTATTAATGTATTACGGAGTTCAAAATGAGTAATTTTTTGTCCTTATTTTCTTAGGTGTAGCTAAAAATTGTTTAAATTAACAATTTCATCTTGTATCCAATTAGTTCGTGTACTAATTTACTTCCCCTATTCCATTTTGAACTATTGCATCAAATATTTTCATGCTCATTAAAAAGTGTAGTTTAATAATTAATCACTATAACATAAAAATAGATTGTTTGAATTATCATGTAAATTTTGTCCATACTTCATAATGAAAATTAATTATATTTAATTACATATTTAAAATGACAAAAAAAACTAAAATCAAATTAGAAAAATTGTTAATTAGGGGTGGAAGTAGTATACTTATCAATAATATGTTTTAGATGTTATATTACTTAAAAAATAAATACAAATATTAGAGACTTAATTAATAATCTTATATAATATAAATAATATTAAAATAAATTTAAATTACATATTTAAAGTGACAATTTTTTTAAAATAAAATAAAATAATTATTAATTTGGGTGGAAGTAGTAACTTGTTAATAATACTAGATATAGGACCCCGTGCCAGCACGAGGCCCAATATATATTATTTTTTAATTTTAATTTATGTCATATTATGGAATTTGAGAAGTTATTGAAATTTTTATATGATTTTAAAAATATTTTAATTTTTTAGCTATTGTGATTTGCAGTACTTTTTTTTAACATAATTTTGAAAATAATATTTATTACTCTGTTTGTTCTAATTTATATGGCACACGCAGAATTTCAAATATTAACCCTTTTTTATATGTCTCTTTAATATATTAAGTTGTTAATTATTGTATTTTTAGTACATTTTGAACCTAATTTTTTAATAATATATGTTATTTGCCATGTCCCAATTTATGTGGCATTAAGTGATAGATTTGTTGGAGTCGAGA
>JAJOOJ010016206.1:0-18315 GCA_029582625.1 Solanum boliviense | reverse complement strand
AGATTTGATATATTCAGTTATAGTATATGGGTATTCCCCATCTTTTCAGATTTATTTATGAATTAGCTTCCGCATCAGTTTATTATCTTTAGTATGCTCATGATCATGCCAGCAAGGTTAGCTTGGGATCACTTGTGGTCCTAGGTCCCATGTCCGTGTCTCGGGGGTAGCTCGGGGCGTGACAACTATAGTGGGTGTTTTTGTGAAAGGTAAAAGTTTGGTATAGAATTTGAATTTTTAAAAGCTTCCAAATAATGAGATACGACCCAAATACTAGTTTTTTTTTCTTCTAGTATTTGGAAATTTGGGTTATTTGCAAAAAAAAAAAAAAGACAAATTGTATGAACAAACACTATTTGTCAAATTTTTTTCTCAAATTTTACTTGGAAAATCTATGGCAAAATGGGTCCGAATTTTTGACTTATACACTCATAAACTAAAATTATTAGAGAGAATTATGTTATTGTTGTAAAACTAAAACAAAATAAGATAAGAAATATAGAAGATGAAAGCAATAGAAATAGAGAGACAAGAGATGAAAGTTTTTCTTATTATTCTAAGTCTTCAAGTGTATACAATATGAACCCTTATGCCTCTATTTATAGTGTAACATAGAGGCATACAAAATGTTAGTCATAAATATGGCATTAACATGAATATAATGGGGAGGTTATGGAAGTGAAAGGTTACAAGAATAATAGCTATAAAAGTGGAGGTTATTGAGGTTATGGTTATCTTCATAATGGAGGAAAGTAATGAAGTAACTTCTTGATGTAGTGGACATCCACAATATATTATTATAACACTCCCCATTGGATGTCCATAGATAATATGCCTCGTTAAAACCTTACTAGGAAAAAACCCTGTGGAAAAAAAATTCTAGTGAAGGAAAAAGAGTACACATATCTTTTAATACGCTTTGAATGTTGCCTCGTTAAAAACCTTATCAGGAAAACCCAATTGGGATAAAACCATTGTTAAGGAAAAGAGAACAACGCGTATTTTCTCCCCCTGATAAAAATTTTACTTGATATCTCGGAGACGATGCGTTCCAATCTTATATCATAATTTCTCAAATATTGATGTTGACAATCCTTAGTGAATAAGTTTACAAGATTATCACTTGAATGGGTCTTTGAACGTCTATCTCACCATTTTAGTTGAAGATCATGAGTGAAAAATACTTTTGATGAAATATGCTTTGTCCGACCTCTTTTGATTGTATCCTCCCTTTAATTGAGCTATATATTATTTCTGTATATAGTGGTTAGAATATCCTTTGCCAAAGGAAAATCACATATTTTCTGAATATGATAGATCATGATTTCAACCATACACACTCCCGGCTTACTTCATAGATCAATATTATTTCTGTATGATTTGAAGAAGTGGTTACCAATGTTTGATTCTTTGAATGCCAAGATATTGTTGTGCCTCTATATGTAAACAAATAGCTCATTTGCGATCGAGCTTTATGCAGATCAAATAAATATTCTGCATCTACATAATCAAATCATTTCTAACTCAGAGATTGATCATTTCAATTTTATACGTTGCTCGTCTTTTCTTCTCAAAAAAAATCACACATCTTCTAAGTGTTGAATCACTTGCTTTGTTAGTTTCTTGGCATAACTTGAATGATAATATGACAACCCCCTCACATAACTTTTTATATATATATATATATATATATATATATATATATATTTATATAAAATCTTCTAGCATTTGCATAATCAATAATCAATAAGTTTACCAATTGCACTAATATATGACTTTTTAAATCATTTTCATGAGGTTGAAAAGATTCTTTCTCTGTGTTAAGCAATCTCAGAACCATTGGGTACTCAATGAAATTGTTTTAAGACCTTTTAAATCCTTCAAGAATTTTCATATAACCTTCATCATCTAGTTAGACATGATAATCAGTCATTATACATATTCAAGTATTTCATCTATTGCTAGACTGAAATAAGTCTCATTGCATCCACCACTAGAGAACATATCTCCATTTAATAATGTCAGGAATTCTGTGAAAACCCTTTATGCCTCGAGGCACAAACAATACTTTATATCTTACGATTATACTTTCGCATAATGATTCAATTGTACCCCACTAACATATATTTTGATCTATGAACTATAAGTTCAAAAACATCACTTTTCTAAGTGAAACAAAATATACTTGAATAGTGTATTTTATTTGGCCAATCATTTATCTGTTCACATTATATGACAGATTCGAATTTAAGATCCTCGTAACCACTTATAGCATTGAGTGCTACTTCATATCCAAGATACCGTCGACGGTCATTTGACTCAATTCTAATACGACATAACTTATCGAGATCTCTTCATTTTTCATCATTTTCAGGTACCTGAACCTTTGCCAAGGTTTTATGAAGTGTTATGTCATAGTGCTCTTTCAAAGCACTTACCTCATTATTATGACCATTTTGATAATTTGCTCCTCTCCTTCCCCAAGGAGCTTTACGTTTGGAATCGATTGTCTATCACGCTTCTGGCGTACCATAGACTTTGTCCTTCAAGGACTATTTATTGGAGCATTTGCAGCTTAATTAAAATATTGGGTCAACAAATACATCTGGCAAATTATTTGCAATATTTTGCAAATGAATTATCTTTTGAACTTCAAGTTCACATTTTTTTAACGAGGATCTAGATAATTCACCCTACACATAATTTCAGCTGCTAAACATATCTCCCCATAATGTTAGGAAATCTAACATTCACCCCAACCTCATTTGGGGATCCATCTTTGTGCATGGTGGAACAATTAAATCATATGTGCACACATCAAATTTTTAGATGGAAATTATTTGGTTCCTAACCCTAAACCAATTGTGATGGGAGAACCTTGTTGGCTTGATGCATACACGTTAAATAAACTCATCTCATACCAAATTTTATTTGAGAGATTTGTTCTCATAATCATTGGTTTAGCTATAATTACAGGCATACAATTTTTGCTAAAAACCAACCAACATTATCAACATAATTTTATAGTTTGGAACTGTGCTCTTAATTTAACAATTCGAGCAAACAACCTTACAAAAACCAATTTGTAAGTTGACACAAATGCACATGTGACCATACCATAGATGCATCTATTAAATCATAATAGTAAGCGGTCCACATGGCAGGTGAACGACTCATATTCACCTTTTTATATGTTCCAAATAATTTCAGGGGATACAATCCCAACCTTAGCTAGTATAATGATCATTTTACCATGAGAACAAGCAACACATGAGAATTCTTGAAGAATCTTTTATTTTTTCAACATATAACCACATGAATTCTCAATTCTTTTGCATCACATTTGAACTGAAATGGTCAACCGGTTATGTCAACTGATATTTATTCTAGTAAACTTCTAGTTTACTTTTGCATGTGATTCCATCATCATTCCTATATTTGTATACAACAAACAAGAGAAAGACGGGTAACCTTTTATGTAAATATTCATAACCCGCTTTGATTGTAGTAATTTAAAGATATTTGATCTTTCAATAATTTACAGTCTCAATATAATAATTATTTTTAATTCCTCCAAAACTTAAAAAGTTTCTTTTGAGACTTACTACAACCTCAATATTATGAACTATTTTCATTTCTGGATAGTAACAAATTAGTTCTTCTGAAACTCTTAATTAAGTTTGTGTACTGCCACAAATTTCACAACATCATTCTTATGGTGACCATCTCATTTAAGGAGAATAGATGCAATACTTATTTCTTGACAACCAATGACAAATTTGTGTTGCCACACAATAATATTTAAAATGGTCATGGCCACAACCTTTATAGGAAATAATTATATCTTTCTTTTGTTAGCAATAGTTCATGATAGATCATATCACAATATTTGTGATGTACTCAAAGTATATGACCAAATAATCATTTATGTCAAAATATTTCTTTTCAATCTCTCAAACCTCCCGTAGAGGTGAGATGTGATATTTATTCAACAATACATGAACATGGTCTTATACATACGAACACAAGTCACATTTTTTTCAAGAAATTGACCATAACCATTTGTACATGCTCCATAAGTTTTTATTAGAAACTCATTGTCATGCTTTGACATTATCAAATTTATGTGACTCACTTCAACATCACTTTAAGAGGTCAAATGTCCCAAATGTACTACCACTTTGTATTCCTTTATTTTGATGGCGGATTTACAAAATTTTTCAAATTTGGGTTGCACCAACAACAATGTGCTCAATAACTTGTCATACCACTTTGATGGATAAAAATTACCTTCACATTTGAAGGAGCATCTTAAGAAACAATGTGTCCAATAACCTTTAATACCACTTTAATGGATAAAATTACCTTCACATTTGAAGGACCATTTTAAGAACCCATAATGTTCTTCCTTTTAATTACTACAATGATGACCATTAACATTTTACCACACCCATATTCATACATTCAACTACTTGTCAATTTTCAGACATATTATTCATTGCTACCACATTCACATAAGAGAATGGAATAAATTAATTGGGCAAATTTCATGACTTTCAGTCAAAAGTATACAACTTTATGTTAGTCATCATCATATCATCACTATAGTGCATTAGGACTTAAACCCAATGTCTTACCCATATAAAAACGTCTTTGGTCATAAATTAATGGGACTTAAACCCAACTTCTTATTATCAGGGTGCACCGAGACTAACTCTGTGTCTTACCCACTTGGTGCGGTGAAACTTAAATTCACCGTCTTACCCTCAATCAATGTCTTGATAAACCAAATACGTTACAAAAAAATAATTATCGAAAACCATAAATATAATCTGAATTTGACTTAAAGTACAAGAAAAATGAACAAAATCAATTAATTAGAACATGTTAGAATCATATAAAAGTCCCAAGTTAAAATAAATTAAAACATTTTAATAGTCCCTCTCAACATTGTTATGAAGATTATCATAATTTACTAACCATTTTAAAATAACCACAAAACAAGCTTTGTTAGTACAAATAATATATAGGATATGAAGTATACCATGCAATCAAAAAATTACTAGGATAATTCATAAAAATCACCTACCATTGATTCTTGATGGAGAATGAGCAACTCGTGCTGATAACGTGTTGTAAAACTAAAGAAAAATAATACAAGAATTATAGAAGATGAAAGCAATAGAAATAGAGAGACAAGAGATGAAAACTTTTCTTATCATTCCAAGTCTTCAAGTGTATACAATATAAATCCTTATGCCTCTGTTTATAGTGTAACATAGAGACATACAAAATGTTAGTCATAAACATGACATTAACATGAATATAATGGAAAAGTTATGGAAGTGAAATGTTAGTTATAAAGGTGAAGTTTATGGAGGTTATGATTATCTTCATAATGGATGAAAGTAATGAAGTAACTTTCCACAATATATTATTTTATAACAGTTATATATATATATATATATATTTTTTTTTTTTTTTTTTTTTTTTTTAACAGAGAACTCTGTTATATCCACAAAGAACATCTTATCCTATGCCCTTTTATTCACACACGCACAGAAAAAGCTCAGTGAAATGGCGGCATCTTCTCCTGTTCTTCTACACTCCACGGCCTCCTCTTTCTACAATGCTGAGTTTCCGGCGTACTCCGTTCGATTGCCGGTCGGAAACCCTAAGCTCCGGTCGTCCAATAAATTGGCGGTGAAAGCTTCAGCAATAGTACTGGTGGATAAAAGTGAAGCTGAAAAAGTTAATCGTCTGAAAACAAATTACCTTGAAAAGATTGTGCCATTGTTGAAGGAAGAATTCAGTTACACCAATATTCTTCAGGTAAACTTAGGAGTCGTTTGTCTATGGATTTTTTTTCAAAACAGATAAAAATTAGGGTTTGGGCAAGTGAAAATAAAGGTGGGGGAATTGAGCAAATTTTCAATGCAGGTCCAAACACAAATTCAATTTCTAAATATTCTTTTTCAAGTTAATTTCAATTTCAAAGCATATGTACTTCTTTAGCTTCAAATTTTACAACTTATATCTACAAATTTGCACTGTTTATATTTTTTGTTTGTTCATAAAATGTTGAATTTTAGAGTTGAAATGCTGAGAAATTAGTTTGTTTGACACTATTATCATTTGGGAAGTGGGAAATCACAGTGAAAATTAGTTGCATTGACCTATTGCTTCAAAATCTAGTATTATTTTTTAGTATTAATTTGATTTGATATGGGATGTGGAAAAACCGTGTTTTAGGTTCCGAAGGTCGAAAAGATTGTGGTAAATTGTGGTATAGGAGATGCTGCACAAAATTCCAAGGGTTTGGATGCAGCAATGAATGATTTGGCATTAATCACAGGGCAAAGGCCTGTGAAGACTAGGTCTAAGAATGCTATTGCTACTTTCAAAATTAGAGAAGGTCAACCGCTTGGAATTGCTGTTACACTTCGAGGGAATGTGATGTATTCGTTCCTTGACCGGTTAATTAATTTGGGGCTTCCTCGAACGAGGGACTTTCAAGGCGTAAACCCGAATAGCTTTGATGGTCATGGAAATTATAGCATTGGCTTTCGTGAACAGAGTGTCTTCCCAGAGCTAAGTTATGATGCTCTTGGTAAGCCAAGAGGGATGGATGTTTGCATAACAACAACAGCTGAGACAGATAAAGAGGCACACAGATTGTTGGCTCTCATGGGTATGCCATTTAGAGAAGGTGCTGGTGGACAGACAATTTTTATGAAAAAGAAAAAGCTTAAAGCTCACCATTTTGACTCGAAGGCGAAGCAAAGGTCTAGGAGATGAGGTGGATCCAATCCCCAGGGATAATGAGTTGACTTGTTGTATTTTTTACTGTTCTGTGGTTTATCAGTTGTTTTTGGCGTACAATTTGAATAGAAAAATCTGTAATTGCACATTTACCATCTGGTTGGTGATATCTTGAAGATATGTTATTTACGTTTTCCTCCTCTAAAAATAAAAATAAGAATTGTTTTCATCTCTAGTTTTAAGTTTTTACTATTCATGAATCTTGATTATTGTAATTTGTATGTTATTAAATATTTCCTACCACTCCCTTTTTTCGTCTGCCATTTACTTTGATTTCAGGCAAAGAGTTTCTCTTGTTAGCTCCGCCGTATTCACATTTGGGTGAGTTAACATCTCTGCTTTCATCTGTTATTGTATGTGCTAAGGAGTATTTGCCGGCTTTGTCCTAAAGCTTAATGCTTGATGTGTGTGAGGCTGTGGAGTCCCATACTTATTTCTACTCCCTGATCCCCCACCTTGCTCCCTTCTCCCTCTAAGCTTTATTTATATTCACATATTAGAAAATCATAGTTATTTATACTCTCTCTGTCCAACAATAGTTGTCCACTATTGACTTGGCACACCCCTTAAGAAACTATAAATAGAAGGGTAATTTTACTATCTTGCAAAATGTAATAGGAAATGACTATAATTAATGATAAGGGTAAATTAGGAACTAAGTTTAAAATTATCTATGGATTTCATAAAGTGGACAAGTATTGTTGGACATCAATTTTTAGTATAGTGGACAAGTATTGTTGAACGGAGGGAGCAGTATTTTACCATGTTGCTTCATCTTTTTTACCTTGGCTTCATTTTATTCTGCTCAAATTATATACATTTTATTTTTCAAAGTGTGTATGAATGTGCTTTTTAGTGGTTTCAGGTTCTATGTCATTTGATTTGGTTTTAACCTGTTCTTAAAATGCTGCATTCTGATTTTGCTAGATCTCCATACTGTTACTCCAAGATAGATATCTAAGTCTACTCTTTGGTTGTTTGCCGCCCCCTAAAAAAGGAAAAAAGAAACTCAAAAGGGAAAAATAGATGAGTATAATTGTATAAAATGAGGCAACAGGAAAAGTTGTTCGAATCAGCTTACTCCTTCTTGCTTTCTAATGCTTTTGGAACTTTTACTAAAGAAGCTGTTGTTATTTCTATCGATTTGAAATCATTCCTGCCACTTGTGTTATTGTGAACACAGCCAGAAGATTCTGGGAGAAACTAAAGAAAAAGAGTACTTTCATTGGGTACTTTTGTTGGTTTGGGTCAATAAAAACCTTGCTCTTGATGAGTTAGACCACATAAAGTTGATGAAATCAAGTATGTGTTATATCCTTTAGATCGATGAAGAATTTAATGGTGGTGCTCATTTTTTGAATGTATGATGTTGTCTGGTAAAAATCCTTAGAGAATTGTTATATGTTAAAATATATTATCTAACTAATTCTGGTTAATTTTGTGTAGCTGCCTTATACTATTCTTCATTTGTCTTTAGAAGTTTAGCATTTGAAATTTCTCCATTTGATTTACGCTAACAAGTTATGAAGCTGAGACGAATATCGCTTCTATTTTGATGTCTACATTGTTGTTTCTACCCCTTTGTTTCATTGAAATGTAAATTGATAAATTGATAAATTGACAAATTGACAAATTGACATAGACACGCATAACAATCTTTTTCAGGTGATTGTTTTTGATCTCTTAGTTCAGACTAATTAGATACTGATGATGCTCCTCTCCTTTTCGAATGACACTAGCTTATAATGAGAAAAAAAACAATTGGCTAGATACTACCTCAGGGAAGAGAGTTTGAATTGCTTCTCAGTTTATCAAACATTACTTGTTGCTTCCAGATACTGATCAACTTCTTTTGCAGTTTTTCTGTTTTGAGTCTATTTAAGGGAACATTCGCGCCACTTGAGGTAAATATTGCTTTGCTTGTTTATCTGGTAGTTGTGTTTTCTTGTAAACCTTTTAGTGGAATTTTCTCCTTTTGCAATTATATATTTTCTGGAAGTTGCCTTTGGGTGTTTGTATGGAGGAAAACATTTTCCTATGTTTGGTTGGTCAATATATTTGGAAACCATTTTCTCTAGGAAAACCAGTTCTTTAAAAATGAGGAAAATGACTTCCCTAACGGAAGTAGAGAAAACAAATTGGATAAGTGACATTCCAAGTTTCTTGTCTCCTCTCCACCACCCAATCCCTCCAATCCCTTCCCCTTGACCATCCCACCCGCCACCACCCCCGAACCCCAACTTCCCATTGCATACTACCTCCATAGTGTTTTGCCAGATAATGTAGAGATGCTCTTATGATGATATTTTCTTGCTTACTTAAATAAGTAAGGAACACTTGTCGTCAATTAAAAGGTCCTCGCCTTGGACTTAGTTGGAAAGGTAGGTGTTCGGCATGTCCCTTGCTTGCGAACTTCTTTAGTAGGGCGGAGGTGCCATTCCTCACGTTTACCGTTGTCCCCAGATTTCACTCTTTCAACACTTGTATACTTTCTAAAGAGTCAGGCATGCCCCTGTCCCGCCTGGGAGGAGTTCAACCGCTCGAACTCAGAGAGATGAGCCTAACAGTGCCCCAAGCCAAAATAGAGAGAGGAGAAGAATGCAACTATCTAATCGGGAAAATATTTTCTAGGAAAACATTTTTCTTTCCTTCGTACGAAACGCACCCTTAATGTGATAGATGATCCTTGCAGAATACAACAAAGGCCTTTTTTTTGGTGGGGGTGGCTTGGAATAAGGGAACATTAGTCCCACATGTATGTGGGGGTATAGGGTAGGGAAGGGTCGTGTGGCTGTCTTGGAAGAAAATACACAGTTTTTTAAGGAGAAATTTGTTGCTGGTTATAATGGGAATGGATGGTTGCAACACATAGGGGAATATTCTATTGCAAGTGGCTATAAGTATAGAATCGGGGTTGGACTGAATGTCATGGTGGAAAGGAGTATGGGGCAAATTAACTATCCCTAAGCATAGTTTCATTAGCTTAATTGCAATGCATAGAAGACTGTTGACAAGGGAGAGATTGGCTCAGATCGATGAATAAATGCCAGGATACATCTTGCTTGTTATGTGGTGACCATCCTGAAAATATAGAACATTTGTTCTTTGAGTGTATGTTTTCACAAACTTGTTTGCGGGGTTGGGGATCCATTACCAACAATGCTGACGTGAATCGATTATGATGCGGAATGCCTAGAAGTGCAAAAGGGAAAATAAATAGATCACTCTTATGGGCTGTGGTGGCAGCACTAATCTATGGGATATGGAAAGCAAGGAATTAAGCACTGTGACACCACAGATGTGCCCAGACTCCAAATGATTAGTAAGCAAGTGCAAATGGAGTGTAAATATAGAATTTTTGATGTATTGAATAGAGAGGCAAATTGTAAAGGTAGGAATTCGATAGAGGGAATATATCAACAAGGGGAATTGTATAGATAGGGGGAGGTTTGACTATAGGTTTTGGTTCAAGTTTTTTGTTTTGTTTTGATCAAGTAAGATGTATTAGAAAGGCATCAAGGATATGCAAATTACATACACAAAAAATATGGTTAACTCCTGAGAACAAAAACACGTATTTAATCAGGGAGTTAACCACAAGCAAAAGAATGGTCGCTAAGCCATATTGAGGGAGCTAATGAAATCTAAGAGGGGTAATATATCATTTACAGGGAGAGTTTTGGTTCAAGTTGAGACTAGTTGTATGAGATGTTGCAATGATGCTCAAGATGTTTTTGCATAAAATGTGGTTGTTCGACCAAAAAATAAAAAAATATCTAATAATTTTATTTTATTTTTTAACCTACCTTCATACTAGCTCTACTTTTTCTGTTAGGTTTGTCCTTCAAATCGTTGATGTATGGTATACAGAATATCCGTACATTTTATTCATAAAAATAATACAATAAATTATGAAACAATTTGTATCAACCGTCCAAACAAATTGTAAAATGATAGAGCAACCTTATCTCTCTGTGTGAGTCTCACTTGACAATTCGCGTGAGATATACTCGAACTTATTTGTATATGCCACGTAGTACACGTGTGGCTACTTGTTATTGGTGCACACACAAAGTTGGAGGGTATAGATGCTAGTTGAGGCCAAGTTAAAGGACACATTTATTTATTATGGAGAGTATTTTACCCTCAATGTGGACTTCACCATCATATAGGAAAACAACTTGCCTCCATATGTACCAACCATCCAAACAAATAGTAGTAGAGCAAACACATCTCTTTGTGGATACCGAGTCATTGTTATTAGGGAGTGTTTTATCTTCAATGTGGGACTTGTCCATCAAATAGGAAAAGAACTCGCCTCTACAAATAAGAAAAAATAAATAAAGAAGGTAAGTTTCAAAGCTCTTCCTTTTCATGACTTAGATCACTCCCTCTCCGTCTCTCTCCCTTACCACAATGTCCCTTGAAACCTCAAAACCAATGGGCAAAACCCTAAAGGGTTTGAATTCCCGCACGGTGATGATGATTTTCAATTGCCCATCTCTGAGTTGGAGGATGTAAATGCCCCAAATTTCAAAGTTTGCCGGTTTTTTCACATCCAATTAAGGAAAACCGACAAAAGGATTTGATTTGCTGAGTTTTAGCAGATTAGGTGCTACAACTCAACACATTTTAGACTTTTTGTTTGTATTACACTATCTGTTAATATTTTTTCAGAGTACAGTAATCATGATATGTTTCTCTCTCCAAAATATTGATGAAATGCCCTAAAAGAATAAATTCGGTGAAGTAACAATTACAAGAAGCTTTAGAATTGTTGCAAGGACAAATCCAAGTGTGAAATTGATCTTTTTGCCCAAAAATCTATAGTTTTTTCTTGAAATTTTCTTCAGTATTGTAATCGAATGGAAGTTGATGATCTTAGAGCCTATTTGGATTGACTTATTTTGTGTGCTTTAAAGCCAAAATAAATTTTAAGCACTTTTGGAGTGTTTGGTAAATTAACAAAGTGGTTAAAAGCACTTGCTTTCTAACTTATGGCTTTTGGATTATAAGTCAAAAGCTAAAAGCCAATCCAAACAAGCTCTTAGTTCAACAGGTAAGCAAGATCATTAGGTGCTAACTTAGGAAAGAAAATAAAGAGGGATTCCTACATATATGCAAGCTAATTATGCCTATGTACATTACTAGCTAATTATGCCTATGTACATTTCTTGCTAATTATGCTTATGCACATTACTAGCTAATTATGCCTATTTGCAAAGTCTTATTTTCCTATAATTTAAGAAAAAATGACTTTCATACATTTAAGTAAGGAAAAAAATTCAAATCATTCCTTAAATAAGGGAAATAGTTTTCAAAACTTTTTTTAACCTTACCACCCGAAACGTCCAAATCGACCCCAATACGAGCTTGACCCAACTCCTGACCCTGACCTAAGACCTGAATTTTGACCTCGACTCAGGATTACTCATTTTGCAAAAATATATTTCTAGATAAACATGAAAATATTTTCCTTCATGCCTAACACACTCTAAAAGGAGAAAAAGAATAAGAAAAAAAATCTTGTTATCTGTAGTACTTTTTTCTTTACATAATAAGAAGCAACGGACAATATGGGTCGGGTCGAATATTTTATCCATTTTCGACCAACTCATATTCGATCAACTCATATTCGACTCGACCCGCCCGTTTTCCATCCCTTCCAATAGGTAAGGTACTAACTAGGAAAGATAATAAAGAGAAATTCCTACAAATCTACTAGCTAATTATGCCTATGTACATTATTGAGAATGATGTCTACATACATTTTTTTGTAAAAATTATATATATATATGTGTGTGTGTGTGTGTATGTGAGATTCCCTTATGGTTGAATGCATGTTTTCATAGGTAATACAACTTATCACTATAGATCGATCACTCAGAAGTTTGCTTTGATTGTGGTTTGTGATCATTAGGTTCTGCCAGTTGTGTCGGCGTTTTTTGGTACTCTTCTTTAACATGCTTTGTGTTTATGAAAGTTAACTTTTAGAGATATGATTATTTCTTTGAAGTAAGATCTTTTATGGCTTTCCATTTTCAATTTTTTGTCATGCTTTTGTAAATCTTTCCTTTTTCGATCTTCTTTAATATGCTTTTCCTTGAGTCGAGTGTCAATAAAAAATGGCATCTCTACCTCTCAAGGTAGAGGTAAGGTCTCTACATACACTCTATCCTCCCCGAATCTTACTTGTGGGATTTCACTCTGGTATGTTGTTGGTTTTGTAAATCTTCCCTTATTCGATTTGCTTTGGTATGTTTTTCCTTGAGCCGAGTGTGTATTGGAAATAGTCTCTGTGCTCTACGTACAAAGTTAAGTCTTCCAAACTTGACTTGTGGGATTACATCGGTATTTTGTTGTTGTTGGTTCCGTAAATCTTCCATTCAAAATGAACAATAATTTGCTATTTCATGATGTATAAAGGTAATAATGGCACAAAAGAATGTGCATACAATCACAGATGGTTGATTGTATATTGGTTTTGGGGTAGATTCTTAAGAGATGTGAAGTGATACTCACCTATTTGAATGTCATGAGATTCATCTTGTTTCTATCTCATGAGAGAAAAATTGTGTCAGCATTTTCTAAGGACTCTTCTTTAACATGCTTTTTGTTGTTGAAAGTTAATGTGTAGAGATTTGCGTGTTTCTCAAAAAGGAAAAATAAGAATTTTTTAGCTTTCCTTTTGGTTTCTTGTCCTAGATATCACAATTTGTCTTTGCACGTTCCCTAGTTTTAAGTGCTTAATTTGTGTTACAAGACAATCTAGGTTTTTCCTTTTCTTTTGATAATATAATGTTGGATTGACATAATTTCTTTCCCGTTATGTGGTACAAGGCCACAATTTTTTTTTTTGCATCACTAACAAGAACAAAAATATATACTTCAGTGGTATAATTTTTTCTTATCTTGAGACATAGTTTTTCTTCTTTGTACTTTCTTTCTTATTATAAAACCTTCCATCCGATAGAAAAGGTAAAGAACGTAGATGCTTTTATAAAATGCTTCGTATCTCTGGGGACTTCTGTGGGTAGTATACCACTTGTATCTTCATGTTTGTTCGTTTTTCCGGTCACTTATTACTTCTCATAGTATTTATAACTGATTTAATAGAATACATGTATTGCTGCGATTGTTTCTGTTTACTAATTGTCAGGGGTTACAAAAAATCTTATTATAGATGCCTGGTAGTTATGGTTGTTTGTCATATATTGACACTCATCCGTTTTCTGAATCCGAACTTCCCTTTTTCATGCTTGAGCCTTCCCTTGTAGATCTAAAAGAAAATGAGCACCAATAGGACATGCAATAGCTCCTTCTGGACTAGGGAGGAGGATAAAATCTTTGAGAACACCCTAGCGATCTACTTTAACAAAAACAATCTATTGAGGATGATGGAAGAAGCACTTCCTCAAAAATCACTTCAGGACATCAAGGATCACTATAATATACTCTTAGAAGATATCAATGACATCAATTCTGGATGCGTTCCATTACATAATTATCCGGAAATGCAAAGCAATGCCAACCAAAATTCGAAAGCAGATGTCGAAAGGCGAAGAGGGACTACTTGGACAGAACAGGAACATAGGTGGGTTTCCTGTAGAATTCTTCTTCTTGTTTTCTTGATATTTCTCACTTTCTGTTTGATATCCTATTTCAGTTTGAGAAGCTAAAAAACACATATAGTTGAAGTGATTAGCAATAAAAACAATGGCACATATACTTGAAGTGAGTGCATATATACCAATGAGGCGAAAAAAAGTGGGCAATGGAAAATTCAGCAAATGTTGGGAGTCACATATTCAAAGGAGGACATTTGTTATCCCATGAATTTAAGTCCCTTCCTCTTTTTGGGAAAAGAAAATACGAATGGTGATTTTATTTTTGGGGTGGGGGTGGGGGTGTTGTCTGTGATTTTACACAGTGCATGCTGAAGGCAATAAATATATCTATAGAATCATACCTATTTGCCTCTGGGCTTTATAAGATGTAGTGTGTGGTTAGCTGAGTAAGAGTAAAATTTTTGCTGTCCTGCGATCTTGTTTCCTGGATTATAACTTCAAAGCTGATATTAACTTATTTCTCTATCTTTCCTGCTATAGGTCATTTCTCCGGGGCTTAGCTATATATGGAAGAGGTGACTGGAGAAGTATATCTAGGCACTGTGTGATTACAAGAACTGGAATGCAGGTGGCGAGCCATGCCCAGAAATTTTACAAGCGCCTCGAAGCTGCCAACAAAGGGAATAGAAGAGCAAGCATTCTTGATATTACCAGTGTGGATGCTGAAGCTGCTGGAACTTCCCTAGTTCCAAACACCGAGGATATGATTGGGCCAGCTTTTGGAGGATCACAAGTAGTGCCAAACACTAGTATTGAGAGCATGTTACCTCAAGAAAGTACCAATGCTGAGCAGCAGATGATAACAGTTGCTGAAGGTGAGTCCTCAGGCCATAATGCTGCATTTATCAATGGAATAAATAGTCTGATTCCTGATGTAAATGTTGAGTTCTTTTCAGGCATTGATGACCTAATGATGGAGCAGGAGGATGTTACTGCTGCTAGAAGTGGAACTTACAGTCATCCCATCACTAGAATTGGGAGTGATCTAGAAGCATTACTCGCTGAGCCCATGGATGTAGACAATGATATTAGTTCCATTTTTGATGTTGGGAAAGCACCAACTTCCAGTTATGCAGCTGTAGGGGCGGCTCCTCCTTATTTACATCCCTTTGCCCCCTCATCTAACACCCCCGTTGATGATGAAGGCATTTTTGATACTGATGACCTGTTCACAGATTAGATGTTCTGATTTGGTGGCATCCAGATGGCTATTAATCTTGATACTGCACCTGTTTTTTTTGAAGACTTATTCCATTATGCTAGACAGTATTGCTCTTCTTTATTTTCTCTTAGTCTCCCATAGTGAGCAGGATTTTGTCTATCTTCAAACTCTTTTGAGGGACTAGGTTGTGGCTATTCCTCATATCATCGATCTCACAAATGAACTGGCCCGTGAGGACTTTCAAAGTGGTTGTGTATGGCAGGAATTTGTTGATGAGTTGCAATTAATTGTCCACAGTCCTGATTTTGGTTTAATTTTTTCAATAAAAAACATATAGCAGTTCGAGTTCTTGCAAGCTCTTCGTTTTTGCAGTTTATTGGTTTTTTTTTTTGCCAAAACCTCTTACAAGGTAAAGGTTCAAACTAGAATCAAATGCTACTAACGTAAGTTTATTTCTGTATTCTAATGGCTATGAGGAGTTGTATACCAAATTGGTTCAACTTTTTATGGATCAAATGATCAAAATGATCCTTAATGTATGTGGTTGGACTATTTTAGTCTTTCATATATACCACTTACACGAAATACACCTTAATGTATAGAAAAAAGTGATCCTTTTAGTCCTAATTGTATATTTTACCTAGTAATTAAAATCCTTGATGTAGAGAAAAAAATGATCCTTTTCCTTCCGGCGCCATCACTGTGTGTGCCTGCAACAATGGAGTATACATTTTTATTGCTTTCCTTATAACGTAGTTTTGTTCTTGCAACAAGACTCACAATTGGGTTATGGTTTCGAAGGCAAAACTATATACTACTACTTATTAATTATTGGTCCAAGAGTTTTCATTAAAGGTAGAAAAGGAAAATGCTCTTTCTTCTTTATCATATAAGATTTGATTTTCGTCTAAATTCATGCTATCTTGAAGAACAGCAGTTAGCGATACCACTGGCATTTTGCAGAATAGCAACTCTAGCTCTACCTCTTTCTATATCTGTACAATCGCAAAAACTTGTATTGTCTCTAAATATCTTCCAATTCTTGGCTTTCCATGTGTGGTAGATCATTGCCCCCATATTGCTACCATGACTTCCGTTTGTGTTGGCTTCCATTTCCTTCTTTTCCACCATTTCAAACTTTGTAGGAAGCATGGCAGCATTATCAAGAAGGAAATGGTGGATTTGAGGGCTCTGTTGACTCAATGTGCTCGGGCCATCATGGCAAGCTATGATAGCAGAACAGCTAATGAGTTGCTGATGCGGATAAGAGAACACTCTTCGTCCCATGGTGATGGGACGGAGAGGTTGGCTCATAACTTGCCAATGTCCCTGTCCGGCACAGGAACAGCCTTGTATACAGCATTCACATCCAGCAGGATCCCAGCTGCTAACATTTTGAAAGTTTACAAGGCATTTATCACAGCATGCCCATTCAAATTACTGTCAAACATTTTTAGTTTTCACAAACAAGTATATCCAAAAGCTCATTGCTGGAGCACCAAAGATACACATAATTGATTTTGGGATTTTATATGGTTTCCAATGGCCCTGTCTCATACAAGGTCTATCCATGAGGCCTGGGGGACCTCCAGAGATTCGCATTACTGGAACCGATACTTGGTTCAGGCCCTGCCCTTCCCTGTGAGGACAAGGACAGAAAACTTTTCAAGGAGGAGGTTTATGCAAGAGATGCTATGAACGCGATCTCTCGTGAAGGGACTGAGAGATCCGAAATGTACAAGTAGTGGCAACTAAAATGCCATAGAGATGGATTCAAACAGCTACCACTTGACCCGGAGATTGTGAAGATAGTACAAGGATTTCTCAGTTGATGAAGATGACCACTGGATGTTGCAAGGATGGAAAGGACGCGTAATTTACGCTCTCTCTTGTTGGAAGTCTGCTAGGCAATCTGTAAAATTAATCTAGTTTATTAGGCCATTTCATCTATGGCTGTTTTTTTCATTTGCTAGTGAGTTTATCTTTGTTTGTAGCAGCATTTTGGAAGTTATTTAATTTGGTTTCACTCTCTCAAATGCTTCAAACTCCGTCTCAAGTTATGTGGTATAAAAGTTTGTAGCAGATTTGTCCAAGTTCTGCTGCCAAAAGTTGATGTGGCAGTTTATATCAATTTATGTGGTACCTTTCAGATTTCGAGATTCAAACAGTCTTTCTTTAAATTGGGACAAAGGGAGTACCAAATTTTTTGAAAAAAAAAACGACCCTGCAACATGGACAGATGTAGTGTAATAACTCAATAGTTTTCACTGTGTTAAAAATCATATCATATCATATATTATTATAAGTGGGAAGCTCCTAACCTCAAAGTTGGATTACCATTTTGCCCTTCACTTAAATATTTTTTCTATTTTTTAAAATATAAAAAATGTAAAAGTATATTCTAATAAATAATTAGATAATAAACTTTAAAGTAATAAAGATATAATGGAGGATAAAAAGTCAATTCAAATAAATGAAGTCCAAACATTTCAAAACATCTCTTATTTAATTTTAAGTTCAAGAATTTGAAGAGTTTCCATTGATAAAATTATATACATAATTTTTCCCACAAAATACATTATTTTGCTGTCTTCTCATTTTGGGCGACAATAGCATGTGAGTTGATTTATCTCACAAAATTATACTTCTAATTTTTCATGTTTCTCTTGATCAATAAATTTTAGTTATATATGTATATAGATA
>JAJOOJ010016205.1:0-12614 GCA_029582625.1 Solanum boliviense | reverse complement strand
CGTTTGTAAAGCTTTTCCATTAAAGGAAACTCACACTGAAAACTCTAAAAGTGTGTTGCCATCCTTGAATCTCCTGCTGTTTTAATATTTGTATTTTTGCTGATGTTACTTTTAGAATGAAGTGCTGATTTACACTTTCTTGAGATTATTATTTTCTAGACACTGAGATTCCATATGCTTTAATTATTACACCACATAATCCAATGAGAAGGATTACATTTCTTCACAAATCAAATATGGAAATAAAAGGACATTTTCCTCGGCAAAATTTGTGCTGGTAGCTTAAACTTGTTGTTGTTCGGCATTTCCTTATTCATGTAAGGGAACTTCTTTTCATCAGAGTACTTGAACACTTGATTCATGGAAAGGTACCTCTTGTCCATCAGTACTGTAAAACTTAAGTATTGCAATTTAGTGACTAGCCTACTATTATGGTTTTTTTGTGCTCTATTTCCCTACTCAATTGTTTATTTTATTTTCTATAATCCTATTGTTAATCCATTTGCCTGAAATAGCAAGTATATTTCATCTGCGGGGTGATGCAAAAATCATTCTAACCTCCCTTCCTAAAGAAACATAAATGTTTATGTAAAACATCTTGCAGGTGCAAAGTAGGAGACAAGGGAGTTGTGCAAGCTGAACCGCGGCTGGAAGCCAAGAAATATAGGAGACAATCTCGTAAAAGAGTGAATCAGTCATTACTAGATGAACTGGATGACGATGAAGACGATACACCAGAGGATGACAATCCTATTCTAAGAGCATTGAGGGAAGAAAATAAATAGAAAAGCTAAACATTTGAAAAGATTCTGAAAATTTTCAGTAGGCATGAATCCTTTACACCTCAATCCTTCTTGGCTTGTAAATAGTGATTTTGTTGTAACATCTTGTTCTTAAGATGAGAGTGATTGACGGGATTGCCAAAGATGTTGTAGATAACAAATGTTCTGGCTGGCACTGTGTTTCAATGCTGTGGAAGCTCTCACGACGACTTAGTGCAGTATATTTGATAAAAAAGGTGATATGCATTTCCTTCTGCCTCAATTTTTTCCATCTTTCTGTGATTATTTGGCAATGCTATTATGCCGGGTATCCTAATGAATGAAGTCATAGTCGGTACCCATTATTCGTGTCTGGAAGTTGCTGATCGTACCCCTTTCAGGATATTACGAAGCCCTATATTGGAGTTCCATCGTCTTTTTCGATTGAATATTGTTTCCCTACGAGCGGGCAAATGGATGTTGAACAAATATCTGCACAAGTTTTACTCCCCTTGGTGTTGGGTTGGAAACTCACTAATAATTGTTTTGGTAAGTGTTGCAGGGCATCTTGTGGGGAAAATAGCAAATAAATATCTTGTTTTGAGATATTGATTAGTGATCGTATTGCATTGCACTAGTTCAAATGGATAGGATAGGACCGTTCAAGGTTTATCTAAAAATCATTTCAAATTGAGAATTGAACTAAATTGATTAATTAAATTAATATATTTTTTAGTCTCGTTTGGATTTATATTTTTTAAAAGGGAAAAATGACAAAATATATCTTCGATTTATCATAAATCGGAGTTTGAAGTCAAAAGGGCTACTCTTTTTTTCCAAAATGCATGAAAGACCACTGTTGTTTTAGTACCAAATCGGATAAATTGCTGCCCCATCAGTGATATCTCTGCTCACTTTTAACCTCATTAACGCCGTCAAACAATAAAATTTCCTTGAGAAAATTGCGCAATTTCTTTAAAAAAATATTTTTTTAAAAATAAAAATCGCTACTCGCACAGCAGTGATTTCGTCAAAAGAATTTCGTTTTATAAATTTTATTAATTGATGTAGTGATTCTCAAAAATGCATTTCATGTTCACATTTTGAGAAATCATCACTAAAACAAATAGGAATGAGTTACAGGCTAACCCCTGGTACAATTTGATGTGCCTAGAAAATATCATATATTATATGTCATTTTCTTAGTGTTATGAATATTCTTTGACTTGTTTCACTATGTTCTTTTGTATTTTTATGTTAGTTAATTATTTTGTACAGGATTTTGATGTCTAAATGATCAAAAAGCAGAAAACACAATAAATTATCAGATTTAAGCTATCTCATTTGTATAATTCGCGGATTTGTATAAATTCGCAGGTTTGTATATTTCGCGGGTACATTTGTATAATTCAGTTATTTTTGGATAAACTCGAAATAACAAATTTATACAATTACAAACATCAGAAGTATAAACAAGTATACAAAATATATTATACAAATTATGAGTAATACAAAATCCGAATTATACAAATGTGCGAATTATACAAAACTAAAAAGTTGACCTGCGTAATTATGACTAAAAGTAGGCCACGAATTGTAATTAAGGCAAATTATAGCTAAGTTAAGTAATTAACTACTATATGTTTGCTGATATACGTAATTTTCCCATTTAATTACTTACCATGCTTTTTTGTGGGACTAGACCTCAATCTTATTAGGTTCTGTGCTTGAAAGTGATCATTTTATATCAATTTAAAAGGTATAATTTTAACGTAGTTGTCGAAAAGTATGATTTTGAAATTACTATTTATAAAATTTTATTGAGTGATCATTATTTCTTAGGTTATATCTTCTGTGTTTTCTCGATAAACAGAGCCAAGAAAATCATTTTACTCCATTTAATCTTGAAATTGAATGCACTTTGAGGTACTTCAAACTTAACATTGCTATGAACATTACTATTGATCAAGTAGTTGCAACTACAGCTTCACAAATGGTCCATGCTAGCATATATGAAGAAATACATTTTGAATAATCACTAATGAAGCTAACAAAATAATAAAATTTTAATGTTGAACTGAATCTACTAGGATCCCAAATATCAGAGTGGACTAAGAAAAAAATAAATCATGCATGATTTTCAACACTATGCTAAAAGATACTAAAATAGTGTGCCTGTGTTTTTTAAATTGGTACGACTATGTGGACATATTAGGCACCATTTTTTATAGTTTGAACAAACTTAAATATCCCAAATGTTTGTGAATTAAGTTTAGAAGATTTGTAACTAGACATGTTATGGAAGAGATATAGGAAAAGTAAAATATTTAAGGTTGTGTAATTCATATTCTACACCAATTTTTTTTTTATCTTGTATTGCGGTCCTATATGGCAAACGAGTTCACAAAAAATAATATGCACAAGTCAAATGATTGACTGATGCAAAATTAAAAGGACACTTAGGGACATAAAAAACAAAATTTAAATTGATAGAGGACAAGGGTTAGCTTGTACAACTCCTTTTGCTTTGGTTTGAATTTCATTGGCTAAAATAATAGCCGGAAGAAATAAATACTAATATTTGACAAAAGTGATTTATCATCAATAATATTATCATACACGCTAGAATCCTAAGACATCTAAGGGTATGAGACTATGTGACTGAGGCTATTTGTAGTGATGTCTTCTTACTTGTTCGTATTAAAAATATTGATTGTATTCCTTTTTACATAAATAAATCAGTTGATTGATTAGAATTCTGAATTAATCATGGGACTCAAAATTCAAATTCTCGAGAAGGGTTGTACACGAAAATATGGAAAGAGATTTATCACATCCAAACACATCTAACATCTTATGAAATTTGACTTGAAAACAATAAGAAATAGAAATTTGATTGTCTAAAAGATTTAGATCTCACTGAAAAACAACCTGCATTGACGCATGAACTTTAATCGTTGTTGAATCTAACACTTCTAATGGCACATGAAAAGTACATTACTAGAAAATTGCACAGTACCTAATTTTCTTTTTCTAAAATTGTTGAAAATTCGCACAAAAATTAATTTCCCTTTAATTCTCTAATATCATGTGAAAAATAAAGGAGAAAAATGTTGTTGAATTATTTACCTACATTATTATAATACTGAGCCTTATTTATAAACACAATATGGCAGTGTTTCTCCAAATAGGATATATATACAAGTCATATTTCTATATATTCTAACACATACAATCAACAACTTTAGTCAAATTTTCTTGATACAACTGCTATTGTTAGTGATTTTCCATTCAAATACTTCTTGTGAAATACTCAATTTGATTTAAGAGTCATAGTACCCCTGAGAGCTTGGAGGTACTTCTAAATGATATTAACCAAGAGAAGGAAATCAATCACACTATAACAACAGTCTAATTAAAATAGCTACCAAGTCTAATTAAAAAGTCATGGTGTTCATGCAAAGTAAAATACCTATTTTGGTGAGGTAATATGTATATAATGAAATATTTGAAGTGCGCGTATACTTGGTCATATACCACTGTTAATTAAAAAAAAAGTGTGTTAGCCATGTTCCAACACAGACGAATATATGCTGCAGCACTGCATAAAGCACATTACAAATTTTGGATAAAGATTGCTTAGGAATGAAGTTTGGATAAAGCTTCCAGGAGGAACAAACATAGTGCAATCTAAGTTCTCTGCAACTGAATGAGAAACTATATCTGACAGATAAAGACATAAATGCATATTGTTTTCTTAAAGTTAAAAAATAAGATAACAAACAACTTTCAGAATAGAACACCATAGGGAATCCTTGAACTCTAAGCTTCATCATCACCTAACCTGACCAACCTTTTCTTTTAAGCAACTATTTCATACTCAATGATCCCAATTCATCATTGTCTCATTTTTTTATTACCTCATATAATCTATTCTATAGGACATTAAAAATTTAATTGATTACCAGAGAAAGACGAGCTCCAGACTTGAGTTCCCTCCACTTGGTAGCTAATCTTTTCATATGGGATCTGTTCAAACGCCAATTGGAATAAGAAGTTCAGCATTGCTCGAGACATCATGCGGATATTTACTGCAAGAATTACAGGCATGTTCTCTAATTATAGTGTGCATCATTATGTTACTAAGTGCATTTGTGGACTAAAGGAACTTTTTTTTTTATTGGTAAGACAGATGATTTGGGATGAAGTTGGAGATGATCAGTTTGAGAGAGAAAAGGTCTTACTGAACATTGAACAGGAGTGCCTGGACGTTTACAGAAAGAAGGTTGACAATGCAAACATATCCAGAGCTCAACTGCATCAAGAATTGGCAGATTCAGAAGCTGAATTCACCCATCTCCTTTTGTTACTGGATGAAAGATCACTCCCCGGAAGGGTAACTTTCTGAATTCCCTTTTCCAGCATGCTAATCAAATTTTGATGCTTAGAGGGTGAGATCACCTCTACATGGATGCAAATATATAGCACAGTAATGAATCTATCTAAAAATGTCATCAGCAAAATTGAAGCAGTGAAATATATTTAAAAGTCGTGCTATATATTTCTTGCTATGACTATTTGAGTAATTCACAGATAAAAGAGCTACTGTATCAGTTTCGACCCTCGTGATTCTTTCCATTACCCACTGCTGGTAACATGTACTAACATTTTCTTGTCAAATTAAAGAGAATGTGAGTTTACAGTAATTGTGCTAACCTTAATTTCGCGAATTCATTTCCATAAGTTGATACAGAATCAAGAATGCTAATAAAACTAAAATCACATAAATAAACAAGAAGTGGAGGACAGATGTACAGTCAGAGGAATGAATGAAAATGTATATGAGCTGAACATGACCAAAGAACTCTAAATCTATGCAATGTAGCTTGCCTCTACTGGCTTAATGGACATCAGCTCCTAAAGTATCCGAATGAAAATGTATATATTGACAAAAGCTCATGGTGAAAGGTGGACCAGTCTAAAAACAAACATCAATGAGACAACAGATCGCCTTCCCCTTCTTTCCCTAACGAGGAGCACGCACCCACACAGATAGTATTACTATCTGTTAGCATCATGACATGACTATGAATAGGATGTTAGTTAGATCAATGACCTGAGAGGATATACATGCTTTTTCTTTTTTTAAAATTGAAACACACCACTGGATCTTTTGCATAAGAGATACTCAGTGATTGAACTTACATAACAAGGAATGAATTTGTATTCGGCAGCCAGAAAAGATGACTGGAACACTAAAAGAACAGCTAGAGTCGATTGCACCAGCTCTGAGAGAAATGCGAATTAGAAAAGAAGAAAGGGAGAAACAATTCAGAGCTGTACAAGGACAAATTCAGAAGATTTCTGCTGAAATAGCAGGTGAATCAGAGTACAATGATTTGTTATCAAATGTTTTAGTACATGGGAATGATCTATCACTAAAAAAACTAGAAGAGTACCAGAACGAGCTTCAGCGGCTTCAAAATGAGAAGGTACGAATGAGATACTCAACCTTTGTGCCTGGCACTATAGCTAAGATGCCTTCAACTGAAAGGTTTTGAAATTTCTTGTTTACCCCTTTATCTTCTTCCCTTTTTTGCCTTTTACTACTCTGTTCTTGCATCGAAGATCGAGAGACTTCAAAAGGTTGAAAGCTACATTAGCATGATCCGGAGCTTAGCAGCAATGATGGGAACAGATTCTTCTTTGATCATTACAAAGGTTCATCCAAGCCTGAATGAGTTATCTGGACTGTCAAAAAACATTAGTGACAGTATATTGGAAAAACTTGGCAGCACAGTTCGGTCATTAGAAGCAGATAAGAAAGCACGGCTTGAAAAGGTAATCTCATCAACTCTGCACATTCTCTTATCTAAAAACAAGTATGCTCTTTTTTGGTTCATGTAGCCAACAACTCATGACAATTGCAGACTTAGTATTCGAAAGCCACTGACTAAGCAAATTGTAAAGAAACATAATTCAAGTGGGTCAAATTCTGTCCTTTATTTGTTTTGTAAGTACAGGCAAAACGATCAATAAAATCAGCAAAATTACTCTCCTCACTATGCTGTGTGTATTTGTAGCTTCACCAACTAGGGAAATCATTGACAAACTTGTGGAATCTCATGGACACACCCCAGAAAGACCGTGCAAGGTTCTCCAATGTCACTGCTTTGATATCATTATCATCAAAAGATATCTCCACTCCTGGAAGCCTTACTCTGGACATAATACAGCAGGTCAGTGACATAATTAAATTACAAATTATTTATCCTCCAGTACTACGAGGTAAGAGATTTTGAATTTTTTTAAAATTTCCAAGGCTGAGACAGAAGTCAGGAGACTGGATCAGCTAAAAGCAAGCAAGATGAAAGAGCTTTTCCTTAGAAAACAAATAGATCTTGAGGAGATATGCAAACGGTCCCACATGGAAATTCCCTCACGGGTAGAGATGGAAAGTATTATGAAACTAATGAACTCTGGTTGGTCCAATTTAAGTGTTCCATTTTTAATTATTAAGGTGACATACTATGTTTGAAATTGATACTGACCAAAACCTCCAAAAGGGGAGATTGACCATGCTGATCTCCTCACCAGCATGAATAAACAGATAACACAAGCACAAGAAGAGGCATCTAGCAGGAAGGCTATAATGGAGAAGGTAGAAAAATGGATATTAGCTCGTGATGAGGAGCTATGGTTAGAAGAGTATAGTAGGGTCAGTTCCTTCACCTATGAGACTCAGTAGCCCATTTACTTTTTTTATCACCTCTGTTCATCTTAAACATCCATATTTTCAGGACGACAACCGGTATTCTGTAAGCAGAGGTGCTCACAAGAATTTGAGAAGAGCAGAACGGGCCAGAGTCATGGTTAACAAAATACCAGGTATCAAAATATTTCTGCTTAATGGCTTGCCATCACCAATATCAGCCTAGTAATGGGCAGCCATAATTGTGACTTAAACAACTACCTGTTGAATGAAAATATGACTTAATCAATTAACCAAATTGTGCTTCTACAAGTTAGACAGATCCATTATGTGTTATCCAGTAAAAGGTGAAAACTTGATTAGATTCTGGATCAAGGATTTGTTAATTTTGTTGCCTTCTTTTTTTGTTTTATTTGCAGCTTTGGTGGATATGCTGATAGCCAAGACTAAAAGCTGGGAAGAAGAAAGAAAGAAACCTTTTCTATACGATGAGGTAAGAACTTAGTAACTCATATCCCCAAATAAAATACTTTTATTGGTTAGTACAAAGAATTACTCATAGTTTCATATGAAGTATTGGGCTTATGTCTATCATTCATTCATTTGAAGTTAAGAGAAACTGATTTGGATTTATCCATGGTTTTTTTAAGTTTTCATCCCTTTAGACCATGCAGAAGCTAATGCTGATAGTATAGAACACCATGACAGTTCAGTAACATCTTCAATCCTAGTCTACTTCATCATTATATATACGCTTTTTGCATACGTAAATAAGAGAGGTAGGGGGTCCTTTATCTGGTGAGAATATAAACAATCTTTTTGGTAAACACCAAGAAACAGCCTACAAAAAGTATGCCTGCTTTCTAACATTTTCTAAATGTGAAAAGAATCACTAAGAAGCATTGGAAAACGTAACAGAAGTAGAATCAAACATAAGCATCTTAATGAATTAACTATAGACCTCATTAACCATGTTGGGTTCAAAAGAAATAACAAAGTAATTTGGCCAGAAACTTGAGATGCAATGAAAATGATTGCAGAATTTAATCGAATATATTTTCAGAAAAAGGGTGAAAATAAGAACTGATGTTACTAACTGCGCCTATTTATAAGACATGTTCATCAACAGAAACAACATCAACTTAAGACTGAAATGCTACTAGGGAGGACCAGCAACAAGTAGTCATGGAAAAAGATGGCATAAACAACATTGCCCTTTAATTTGGTGTTGCAACAGAGACATAAGGAATGCATACGAATCTTTTCCAAATGTTGAATAACTAGATGAAGGTTAGCTAACAGAATTAAAGTGACCTGGCCATATTCTAACTGCCGGGATATCTGAATGCAATAGAATTGAACTCTGAGAAAGCAATGAAAGTAGTAAACCATTTTGGCCCTCCAGTTATAGGTTAATTCAATTATTACCTAGTCACATCTTACATAACAGAAGTGCCTGACCCCCAGGTACCGCTGTTTGCAATGTTGGAAGAGTATAATTTGCTAAGGAAAGAAAGAGATGAAGAGAAACAAAGACAACGGGTAAGCACCACAACCATGTAAAGAATTTCCTTTGTTATTCACAGTTTCACTTTTCTCAGCTTCTATGTACAATATTTAACTTCCAATCTTTTCAACAACAACAAAATCTCAAATCCAAGATACGTTGGAACATTTCCAATGTATCCAACATTCAAATAAAATAAATGAACAATGTGTACCTCAAAACTTAATCATTACCTCCTTTTACAAGATGTAATGTTGTTCTTTCAGGAAATGAAGAAAGTGCAGAATCAGGTGCCGGTTGGGCAAGAGAATCTCTTTGTCCTAAGGCCAAGCACCAGCAGCAAACGTCTTTCGGATAGAAGCCTGAATGGAGGGTTCAACAATGCTACACCTGTGAATAAAAAGTCTTCTTTGGGTATACAACAGCTGGGATCAACTCCCATCAACACACCACAGCAAAGCATTTCTTTTTTAAAGAAATCCAAGAAAGAAGACCACAGAAAGATCCTCTCCCGTAGTCGCTTTGCTTTTCATCCAGGAGATGATTCAGCTTCAGTAGTCTCATCATTTTCAGGCCCCTTTTCACCTTAGAGTTTGTGTGTTAGATTTTGAATTTATTTGAGTTCACTAATTTGATAAATTTAGATAAATCCTTAATAGGAAAGTAAAATCATGCAAAAGATAATTTACATTGTCTAGACTTTCTACAATTGTGTCACCTTATTCAAAAAGGACACAAATAGACAGTGAGGGCAGTTTCTGCGAGTATGTACAAATAAAAACCCAAGTAGAGTGTCTAGTTCCCTGGTTACAAGCATCAATACATTCACTCTTTGTTTGTTTTTGCTCAAAGGCTACTTCGTTAATCCCGTTATGCTTATTTCTTAGAGCAAGCACATAAAGATGATCTTACACAATAGGTTTCATGCAAGGGGAATACTGCAGTTTGGCTTCTACGCCATGAGATCTTTTCAGAAAGATCACAAAAGCCTGTATCTTATCATCAGCAGCATGAGTATGAATGAACAACCTGCCTTCTTTGGCAGATTTTACTTTGAACAGATAAAAGCATAATAAGACCATTTTTTATTCATTAGTCATTGATGAAGTGGAGTTGTTTAAGTGACATTTGCGAAATTTACAACATTTTAATCTGCATTAGGAAGACTTAAATCAGGCAATCATTCATCAAATAAGAAAACAAAGTAAAACATTTGGCTCTTTTAGCCTTACAAAAGTTCAACTTAGTCTTGACCATCCCTTTGAGAGATAAACACCACATCTAGGTAAGTGCTTACATAAGTAATTTAATGATGGCTACAAGCTTTCTTTATTGTCCCGGAAGGTCGAGTATTCCATGGAGAAATGCAAGATAGAACAAAAAGTAACGAAGGTGAAACAGAGTTGGCAGCATCCAGTCCAGAATATCTTTAGAAGGCATTGTTGAATGAATTAATGGGATACATGAACATCTTAGAGTTCTATATGAACCTCATTTTACAAGGAATTCATTCTACTTTCAAGTTCTGGATGCTCATGTATGGATCATTATGTCAATAAAGGCATATTATAATTATCCAATCAAATCAAAATGGCCATTGTATTAATTCCATCTAGAAAAACATCCAGGAGCTCACATGGGCAGTTCATATTCATACAAAGCTCTCAATCTAAGTATGAAGAGAAAATCAGCAACTAATGTCTCAAATATCATAGATTGGCCTCTGGCAATGCATAATCACAAGTCTAGGGAAAATAACAATTTCTTTTCAAATTATAATCATAAGCTCTACTCTGAATGTGAATAATAATTTCGCACAACCATTCAAAATAGTATGTAAACACAGAGTTTTAAGTGCACTTCTGAAAGAATGCCTCAATTCTTCGAGTTCCGGAAGGAAGTGGCTTATCTGTCGATGATCGAGGACGACTTTGAACCTTTGGAGACCGATCCGATGGCTGTGAAGGCATGGGAAGCGAATCGAGAAGGAAATCGCTAGTAGGTTGATGCCTTTTTACGGCAACTCTTAAATGCTCGAGCTTTATGGTTTTTCTCTTCTTCTCCAGAGCGACTTGTGCAGATTTTTCTGCAAGTAATTCAAGGAAAAGCTCGGTGGAACTAGCGATGAGATGTAGGGCTTCTGAGTTTATCTTGTTGATGTCCTGGTCCAGTTTCATGATTTTCTTCACTCGGCTTATCGGAATCTGGAGTTGGTGGGTCTCTCCGGCGACGGCGACAGCGACAGTGGAGGTTCCTTCTTCATCCTCTCCGGCCATTGTATCGAAAGCTCTGGTCATCGAAGACAACTGAAGTCAACATTGGGTTTTAACGCCTTCTGAATTTGGCGGGAATGAGTTTTTGCCTTGCCGCCTTACCAGATTTGGGGAAAATCAGGTGTGTTTGGCAGGAAGGAAAATATTTTTTATTTCTCACCTTCGGTTGGTTTAAATGATTCGAAAAAAATGTTATTCAAATTAATTTATTTTAAAAAAATTTAACGAAAAAATGACTTTTCTTTCAAAAGTTAAGAAAAATTACTTCATCCTTCAATATTTTTTTTCTTGACTTGCCCCGTACTTTATACCCGATAAATTAAAATTCTTAAATTTTCTTATTTTTAAAATTTTACATATATATTTTACACCTACCCTTAAACCAACCCCCAGCCCGGGCAACCCCTACCCCAAAACCAGCCCTCTCCACCAAACAAAAAATAAATAAATAAAAAATTTGAAAAATATTTTGAATTTTTTTTAAAATATATTTTTGAAGATATTTCAAATTTTAATGTTTTTATCTTTTACGCCCCGCCACCCCAACCCAAGCCACTCCTGTCAATTTTTTTACAAAAAAGATGTTTTTGAAAAATATTTTAAAATTTACATTTTTTACGCCACCTCCACCCCCTACCCCCACCCCGAGCCACCCCATCAAAAAAAAAAATAAAAAAAAAATTGAAAAATATTTCAGATTTTTAAAAAAATCATTTTTTACGCCACTTCTAAGTCCTACCCCCCACACCCCACCCCACCCAGGGCACCTCGTCAAAAAAAAATTTAAAAAAAATTGTTTTCAAAAAATATTCATTTTTATGTCACCCTTACCCATACCCCCCCCCCCCCCGCGCCCCTCGTGAAAATTTATTTTTTAAAAAAATTATTTTTGAAAAATATTTTGGGTCAGATCTCATGGTCGAATTTTGGAATAGTCATCGGAGTTTGTCCTAGTTCGGGTGTCAGGGTCGGATCCTAGATCAATTATCGGAGTTGATTTTCGAATCACAAATTGTTTTTCTAAAAAGTATTTTCTAGTCTTAAGCCAAAAATAAAAGATATTTTTCGTTCACCATCCAAACATTAAAAAATATTTTCTATTCACCAACAAATATGAGAAAATAAGTTAGAAATCCACTTATTTTTCAAGGAAAACATTTTCCTTCCTACCAAATACACCTTTCATTTGTGCCATTTGGGGCTTAATATTTGATTTGTGTTGATTGCATTCTTTGTAAAATGATGGAAAATCAAATATATTGGTTTGATTTAGTTTGGTATAAAATGATAAGAAATTGATAATATTTTATTTTGATTGATATTAGAAAATTTGAACAAAACTTATTTCCTAAGCTTATAAT
>JAJOOJ010016204.1:0-10462 GCA_029582625.1 Solanum boliviense | reverse complement strand
ACATTTATATACTGAATATAATTCTTTCCTGTTTATTTCCCATCTTATTTCTGCATTAGTAAATGTTCCTGAATAATATCTACAATGATGTTCTATTTTTTCTTCTCCATACCTGTATTTTAATACTCCTCCATAACTTTTTTCATTGGCATCTGATTCTACTATATAAGTAAAATTTTTATTTTCATCCAGAAAATATAGTTTAGGTAGGTTCTTACATAATAATTTTATTTTTTGTATTTGTGTTTGGTCTTTCTTATCAAACTGGTATTCTACATCTTTCTTTAATTTTTGTTGTAATGGTTTTAAATTTTCTGCTAATTTTGATATGTATTCTCTTACGTGGTTTACTAGTCCTAGAAATGATTGTAATTTATTTTTCGTATCTAGCTGTTCATTTGAATTAATTATTTTTTTGTACTATATGCGTTTGCATTTTTATTTCATTTTTATCTATTTGTATTCCTAGGAATTCCATTTGATTTTTCATTATGTCTGCTTTTTTTTTACTTAGACTTATGCCTGAATATTCTATAATATGTATGAATTTTTCTAATAATCTTATGTGTTCATCTTGAGTTTTAGAATATAGTAATATATCATCAATATATACTACACAATTTTCTAATTGTTTAAAGTAGTTATCCATAAAGTGTTGATATCTACCTGGTGCATTTTTATATCCGAATGTTAATACATTCCATTCATAGAATTCTTGTGGTACAGTGAATGCAGTTAGTTTTTTAGATTCTTCTTCTAATTTTAAGTGATAAAATCCTGATTTACAATCAAATTTGCTAAAATAATTATATCCTTCAAAGAACGACAAAATAGAACCCAAGATATAAAGAAAGAGGAGAAGATCACCTTCACGAATCACAATTCTCTCGACTTGGAACAAGACACCAGTCAACTGGACATTTCGCGATCAATGATCATCTACAACGGTCTACTCAGGATCATATCAAGCATATCCGTCAAGCATTCTCAAAATTTTAATCCACTCACAAGTTTGACGTTTCTCTTCCAAGGTAAATGTATAACTTGCATTGAGTTTGGAGACCTTTTTGTTTCGTAGATCCAAAAGTGTAGTTTCTGTTGCCCACAGTATTATTGTAAATGATTCTGTACCTTTAAGTCTTCTTAAGTTTATTCTTCACACTCATCACAGTATTGAACAAGTTGTCAAATAAATGCTTCGATACATGTTGAAACAAATTATGCTTCCAATAGTGTTCAACCCAATAACCTGGTATCCTTAATTTTCCATCAGAGCTTCCATTAGTAGTGATGCATGTTTGGACACATAGTCTTCTTCAATGTTGTTGTGAAAACATGTGTATGCCAAAACAGCATTTACTATCATAAAAAGAAGAACATAGAAAACAGAGACATATTCAAAACAAAACGTGTCATGTAGCATAAAGCTGTAAAGTAATGCGCTGTTTCTTGAACTTTAGTTATTGTGCCATATATGTTTGCTCAAATATTTATTGACTTTGTGCAGCTACAAATATTTCACAGGGGAATAAGCAGAGCAGTGGTGGACTGGAAATTTACAAAAGATTAGTTAAAAGCATAACCAAAGGAACCCGTAATCTCTAGTAGTCGAAGTGTATACTGAAGGTGTTAAGGAAAGCTGACCGGTTCTACAAAGAAAACTGACATTCAGGGGACTTGGATTGGGCATGCCACATGGTTACGTTACTTGTCTCATTCTTGTCAACCTAGAGCAGTGTACTTTCACTTCATGAATACGTAAAACACTTTTTGATAATTTTATGCTAAGATGTTATTTAGCATTTTTACCTCCTCAGATGAATAGCAAGGATGGCAGATTGCAGTTGATGACAATGATGCGAGAGTTGTATGTGAGCTCTCTTGCTGTTATTACCCTGCAGTTGTGTTTGTAAGCAATAGCAGCCTACGTCGTGGATTAGTTGAAGTATGTGTAAGTTGATCCGCAAACAACCATCCTAATCAGAAAAAAGAGATACATATTTTGGTGTTTTGCGTGATACTTTTTGGAGATTGATCTTATATCTTTATGATGAGTGAATGAATGAATGAAACCAAGTACAAAGAATAATTGATAGTCGGCTTGCCAGTGCACACTCTTTGTCTGAAAGAAAGAAAAACATTTCTTATACTGAAGATCAAAATTTTGTTGTGGCAGCTGAAGGCAGTGTCCTCTAGGAACTAGCGTACTTCACATTGGCTAAGAAAAATCTGGCTATGATCACATAATTCAATTGAGCTGCATCCAGCTTCCTTCTTCCCACTGAGAGAAGATCCCACCTCTTTTGCCTTCACCTCTAACATGTCTCTCTCCTCGGGCAATATCCCAGCGATCGCATAAGTACCATTCAGAAGTAGTGCATCAGCAGGGTGTTCGCCAAATCTCTGTTCTAGTTCTTTCGTCACTTGTTTTCCCAACTCAACACTACCATGGACTCTGCATGCTGCTAGTAGGGAACGCCATGCAGTAGCATCCCCCTCAATGGGCAAACCTTTTATTAGTTCTCGTGCTGTTTCAAGCAATCCAGCACGACCTAAGATATCAGTCAAACATCCATAATGCTCAATTTTAGGAGTCAAGCCATATTCTAGGATCATTTTCCTAAAACAGCTGATGCCCTCTGCCACCAGTCCCCCATGACTACAAGCACTAAATACTGCCAAAAAAGTCACTTCATTAGGCCTAAAACCTTCATCCTCCATTCTGTGGAAGAGTGCAATGGCATCCTTTGCCTCCCCATGTACCCCATAACCCATTATCATTGCAGTCCAACACTTCACGTCTTTAGTCTCCATACTGTCAAAAACATTAACTGCCTTCACAAGCAACCCACACTTGGCATACATATCGATCAATGCCGTTCCATGAACTGGATCCAAAACTAACTGCTGGTCTTCCACAAAGTTCTGAATATATTCACCCATATTAAGAGCTCCGGAGCAAGCACAAGAGGAAAGCAAACTTGCCAAGGTTGACGAATTCGGCTTCAATCTTTGAACCTTCATTTCCCTCAATAGAAACAATGCCTCTTCTAGCAACCCCTTTTTAGCATATCCATCTATCAAACAGTTCCACAAGACAACATCTTTCGGATAAGTTTCATCAAATAGACTACGGCCTGAACTAACGCAGCCTATCTTCCCATACATAGATATCAAGGCAGTTATCACCTTCAAACTATCGCAAAATCCAATCTTTATGCAATAACCATGCAGGGATTCCCCTACCAAAGTAATCCTTAACTCACCAATCGCAGACAAAACACTCAACATCGTCGTGACACTAGCAGAAATACCATCCCTACGCAACTCTACAAACATATCCAAAACAGCAGAATAATTACTTACACAAAGATAACCACCCATCAAAGTGTTCCAGGAAACCAAATCCTTCTTTGAAAATTCATCGAACAGCTGGTGTGCACAATGGATTCCCCCACAAACACAATAAAAATTCAAAAGGGTATTCTTCAAATCAAGAAACAAATCAAACCCAGATCTCAAAACAACTGAATGAACAGCTAGACCAGTCCATTTCTCCAATAAACGTATACAAGATCGAAGCACAGAAACAAAAGCAAATTGATCAAGAACAACATTTTGTTCTCTCATATAGTTGAAAAACACAAGACCCTTTTGTGGATCATCACTAATTGAATAGCTACGAAGCATGGTATTAAACATATAAAGATTTGGGCTTTTTACATACTTGAAAATAGAAGATGTATAATCTGTAAACTGGATTGAACATGCGAGGAGTTTGCTTAGAGTGAAAGGAATTTGGTCTTGGCCAGTTTTGATCATTAAGGCATGAAATTGAGTGGTTTCCGAGATTTTTTTGCATGATTGTAACTGAGAAATGAGATTTTGATCTGAAGAAAATGTAGAACAATGTCTTGAAAATTGTTTGAAGGTTTGTCTTAGATGATGTGAACAGTAGGATTTAAAGGCTATGTTCATGAGCACAAATTTAGCGGCAAAGTGTACCATCAAGAAGGATTTGTTGCTTCTGTAATAGAACTTTTTTTTTTCTGGTTTTACGGTGTTCAAAGTCCACATTGGAGCTCCGATTAAATTTGGATCGCGCTCTGCAGGGTTCATTCAGGGGTACCGCTCCCAAAGGATTTTTTCCATATTCAGGGCTCAAATCCAAGACTTCTGGTTAAGGGTGAAGCACTCCCACCAGTGCACCACAACTCACGTTGGTGTAATAGAAACATTACTCCGTCTGTTCTAATTTAGGTGACACAAATTATTTTTCGAGTCAAATAGTTTAAGTTTGGCGGAAATTTACAAATGGAATTTTCAATTTTTTTATATGAAATTTATATATTTGTAAACTACATAAAAAGTATTATAAGACACAATAATTGATAATTCAAAATATTTAAAAGATCTATGAAAAAATTAAAGTCAAAGATAGACTTGTTTGAATCTCGACATCTGAAAAGTACCACATAAAATGGGACGGAAAGAGTATTTATTTTTCGAAAAATCCGTCAAAAATGTCTTTAAACTATGAAAAATTGAATAAAAATGTGCTCAAGTAATAATTTGGTTTTAAAATACTTGAGATGTATTTATGTATTTTCCAATTTGATAAATATGTATTTGTTTACCGACACACAAATACAAATACATTCCTTTAAAGTCTACAACCCTTACCCACAAATATAAATACATCTTAAGAAATATATTGATTAAGATATGGAGTAGATATAGTGAAATATATTCTTGATTTATGAATACTTCTTGATACCAATTCATTCGAAATGTATTGAAGTTTCGTTAATAGTTCTATGGCTTGGGCTTCTTCTTTTTTTTCTTAGTATGGAATAGAGGGAGTATACATCATGTTAACTTCTTTTTTTCTTTTTCATTTCAATTTCTAATTTGAGAGAACATTTTTCGCAATGGCGCGCATGTGTGATAAATTTTGAAAAAAAAAAATAATAATAAAAAAAAAAAATATATATATATATATTAAATATATTTCTTAAATTTGGAATAAATTGCACATAATATTTATATTGTTCCGCCTAATCAAAATTAAGAGGAATTGTTGCCTACTACTAAAATTCTGTTTTTACAACAGATATGTTCTTCTATGAAAGAAGGAGACTTAGAAGAAAAGGAAGAAGTTTGGATTCAAAAAAAGTATATTTAGACGTTTCCTTCATCAAGCACAATAGAATGAAGAGGAATTTGTACCATTACTAATACGTAGTAACTGTAAATATCGAATCAAGTCTCTGCTCTTCAGATCAGTCCATCCTTAATAGAGAAATTCGGCTAAATTTTTCCTAAATATGTGTTTTCATTGAATAAAAAAATCAACTCATTGAGGAAGATGAACTACTGCAATGTATAAATATTGTATAAATAACATCTATGAATAAATTTACATCTCTAATACATAGTTATACATCATATATACACAATTTTATAACATTGATACATTACAAATACATATAATTATTTGATTGAATTTTTTTTGTTACTTATACAATTACGTAAGAATCCCAAAAAAATAAAAAATCAAACAAACCAGAAATCTATAGTTCTTCTTTCTTCATTTTGAGCCCGCAAGACTTCAAAATTTCAAGTTTGTTTTTGTTCTTTGATGGTGATTTTTTATTTTTCTTCAAATGTTCTTAACTCAACTAATGAATTTTATTCTTATATATAGTTCAAAAATAATCTTTTACAATAATCAATCACTAAAATTGTTCTGCACATTGATTCGAAATTCAAAAAACTCTAATGAGACGTGAAATGTTTTAGCTCAATTCGTTAGAAACAATTTTTCAATTTTATAATGCTTCGAAATCCATTTCTCAACAACAACAACTGCAATTCTCGAATTTTCAATCAAAGATTTAGAATTTGAAATTTAAAGCCCATAAAGTCAAGTAGATATCTCAATTTGTTCTTCAAGTTCTAACTCAATAAGTTGAGAGATGACATTAGATAAATATTAATATCACACCTTAAAATAATACGTATGTGTATTTGACTCTTAAAATATTATTAATGTATGAGAGAAGTAAAATAGGACGTATCGATCAAGGATTAAATAGGGTATGGCTTGAGCCCTATCCAAGCTTGGGAGATAGGGGAGAATTAGATGATGATTGTGGAAAAGAGGAAAAACGAACTAATAAGAAAGATTATAAGGTGACATAGAAGGAGGAAAAATTAGAGGTTACAGTAAGAAAAATGATAGTTTTTGAACGCTTGTATGTCATGCTAAGGTACAAAGGAAAATATAAGAAATTGTACGGATTTGCCAAGACAAGAAAGAGGAAGGCTGAAGACCTAAAAGACGTTATAGTAGTGCATTCAAATGCAACTAACATAACAGTCAAAGTGAAAGACATTAGCTAATTATCATCGAGGGGTTTGCTCCAAAAGAGTAATAACGTACAGTTAATTGAATTAGTTAAGAAGGAATATATATTCACACTTTTAAAACTTGTCAATATATTTCATTAAGAACTTAAACTATAATTTGTTCAAATTGAACATCAAAACACTTGATAAAGTGTTTCTATTAGATACTTTCAGCACAAAATTTGGAGAAGTTTCAACACTTATTATCAAACATCCACTTTGTAGATAATATAGTCACTTAAAATTTATATGAAGCTGAACAAGTCGTAAGCATGTTCCAATTAAGATCAATGTACAATTAAAAAAATATAATATATTTTAAGTGATAAAAATATCTACGTAATTTATACTTGACATCATACATCGGAGCTTTTCCAAAATTTGAGTCAAAAGTGTTTAATAGAAGCACACTCTCCTATATTAAGGTGTTCAATTTGAATGGATTGTAGTTCAAACTAATGATAAATCTTCATTTTTAACTAACAAGGAGTGTAGTGGAATGATAAGTATTCCTTCATCTTTAATTAAAGGTTTGAGGTTGGGGTCCTCTTAGGTACGGAGTCGCCTTTGTTAGGAAGAGTTTTACCCTCAATGTCGGACTTTTCGGCACAAATTCGGATTTAATCGAACTCCAATGTAAATATCAGACATCAACACTAATCTAGATTTAGTCGAACGCTAATATGGATATCAGACCTCGAATGTAAATCGGGGAAAAAGAATGTTCATTATTGAAGACAATCGATGGTCGAAATGAGTGCCACGATCTACCACTCTATTCTTGAAACGTGTGCATAAACAGCCAATCATATATATTTTGGCTAAGGGTTAGAGCATATATAACTTGATTCTCTTTTTATATAATTCATGAAGTGGCTGGTATGTACTCTGCATAACAAAACAAACATGTCACTAGTGTCACCTAGTCACCCATGACTTTTCTTTCACAAAATTCCAACAAACTAATAACACTTCCTCAAACAACTTTTTTTAAAATATTTTTTAAAAAAAGTTATATGAGACATGAACCTTGTACATTAATCAATAATGCATAAGTTTGGTGTTAAAGAAAAAGGATATTAACACTTTTTTATAAGAGCAATGATTTTTTAAACGAGTCATTTTTCTTGGGTGAAAATGTTATTTAAAATACTTCGTTTTTTGTGCTAAAAATTATTACAGGTCCCAATTGATTCAACAATTGAATTATTGGAGTTATCGGGTTATTAGTTTAGGATTTAGTCCAACAAACATAATATATATATATATATATATATATATATAGTCTACAAAGCATTCTTTTTATGTAGGATTTAGGAAAAATTCAGATTTTAATAGGGTGTAATATTATAGTTAGCATACCCTCATGCAAGCATCAATGTATATTTGTACTTGTAACTTATAAATTATACATAAATAACTCTATCACTACTTTAAAATTTCTTTTCTCCCTTAAATATCAATACAATGGTTTTTGATTAATCACATTTAACATTTAATTAATTGAGATATGTACACTTTTGATCTCTCAAACTGTGAATTTTCTTAAATAATAAACTATTAAGTTCAATTCTAGAAGAAAGTGTGATTTATCTTTACTTTTAACTTTCTAAAAAGTATTTAAATAGCAAAATTTCTAAGTGGACAATGATTCTTCTTGTATCTATATCTAAGTAAAATTAACCTTAAATATAATTTAAATAGATATATAAGTATTTTTTATAAAATCTTTTCAACTATCTATATTTATCTTTGTTTAAAGTAAGACAACGAAAGTTCTTTATCCCATATTAGTCATGCAAATCATATATATTTTGGCAAAGGGTTAAAGAGTCCTCTAGAACTTTTATCTCATTTTGGATTAGAAACTCAATAACACAGATTGATGTTAATTTCAACATTTGATGTCTAAATAGTATTCTCAATATCGTTGTTAAAAATTGTCTAAGTATAAATTTTTTATGTCTATATAATATTTCTTGAGATACAAAAATTTTCAAACATTTCTATAAGAATAAAATATTCCGCTTATCTAGTTACTTTAATTTGTTTATTTATTTATTTTTCTTCAAAAGCTTGAATATCCTTTATAAAAGTTTTTGGTCAATCATCTAGCTATTTCTAAATTGACAAAATCAAGGATCTCTTCGCTAAATAGTTAATTAAAATTAAATTAAATTAAAAGAGCTATAAAAACCTTTTATTTTTCTAATTGAACCTATCATTGTAGAGATCCTCCCTACCCTTAGAAAACAAAATCATACTAGTTAGATTATTTTATCCTTGATAAGTTACCATTTTTTGTATTTTCTTTTTATTTATTTATTTATTTACCTTTTAATTTAATTTATCCTTGATTCTTTTTTGTGTACTTTATTTTCTAAGTTACCCTTTTCATGTTTTCTTTTTTTTTATTTGCTTAACTTTTTTACTTTAATTTTACACTCGTGATTATTTACAAAATTAACATATATATATTTACTGATCCAGCAATTAGCTCGTGAAGATTTTCATTGGATTATCGTGATTTTCCTAGCGAAATATTAAATGAGCTAGCCGCCCTTTCTCCAGAAAAAAAAAAGTTATTTACTAAAAACAATTAACAACAACAACAACAACAACAACAACAACAACAACAATAATAATAATAATAACAATAATAATAGTAATAATATATATATATATATTGCAGCGATTATATTATGACAATTTCGTATTATCACCACAAATATAAAATAAAAAAGATGTTTTTTCTAAACGTCATACTCCCTCTGTCCCTAATTACTTGTCCACTTTTGAATTGACACACCTATTAAAAAAGCAATTATTGACATATTGAGTTTACAATTGTACCCCTATTAATTATGAAGTAGATGAATTAAAAAATTTAAGATTTTCTAGAAATTCTACATTTTTCGAAGTAATTAATTGAGGATATAAAAGGTAAGATTATTTTATCCTTTCTTGATTTGTCAAAATTGATAAGTAATTAAGGACAACTATAAAAAAAAAAGTGGACAAGTAATTAGGTATTAAATATTCTAATAGCAACCGTTAGTATTTAAATTACCGCGCTTGGAACCACTACTTATATTTTCTAACTTTTCTCTACTTTGAAAAGTGAATTAATTTAATTTTTTAAGAAAAAACCAAAGCTTGTAATTAAGGTGTCTATTAATAAACATTTAATGCCAAGTTGAAAGATTAAGAGGTCACTTGGTACGAGGAATTGGAGATAATAGTTTTGAAATAAAATATAAAATTATTTTATTTTGTAGAATATTAGTTAATCACAAAGTTATTTATCCTAACATTTATAATATAATAATAAGATAAATTATTCCCCCATATATATATATATATACTAGATAATGTTGTATGTGCTATGCACGGGCCCAATAATATAAATGGTATGTTTTGGGGCTAATAACGAAGTTTTTGAAGCGATTGTTTGCGTGGATAAAAGAATAAGTTTTTTTTATCACAAACCTATATTTTCTTTGACACTATTGAAGGCATAATAAGACTATCCACATACAACATTTTTGAAATATTTTATGTTGTCAATTATCATGATTTATAGTATTTTTAAGATAGATTCACTTCAAGAATCAGTGGAATTTTTGTATTTTTTTCAAAACATATTTTATGTTGTCAATTATCATAATTTATAGTATTTTTATGATAGATTCACTTCAAGAATTAGTGGAATTTTTTGTATTTTTTTCAAAACATATTTTATGTTGTCAATTATCATGATTTATAGTATTTTTACGCATTTTTTAAATATAAAAAACCCAAAAAAAAAATAAGACAAATATTATTATGGACCCAATATATGTTATTTTTGTTGTCTCAATTTATGTCACACAAATAAAATTTGGAGAGTCATCCAAATTTTAATTTTTTAAAAAAGAATGTTTTAAGTTATTAATTATTGTGATTTCTAATATTTTTATGTAACTTTCAAATAACCTACATTACTGGTCACTTTGTCCTAATTTATGTGATATGGATAAAATTACAAAATTAACCCTTTTAAAATGTCTTT
>JAJOOJ010016203.1:0-27547 GCA_029582625.1 Solanum boliviense | reverse complement strand
AGAGAAGATGAAGCGGTATCATGATCAAAGAATTGAAAAGCGAGAATTTGTGGTTGGTGATCTTGTGATTCTATTCAACTCTAGGTTGCGCTTGTTTCCAGGAAAACTCAAGTCCAAATGGACTGGGCCATTTTTGCTCACAAAAGTGCTCCCCCATGGAGCGGTTGAGCTTGAGAATAGTGAAGGAACAAGGTTCATGGTAAACGGGAAAAGGATCAAGATCTATCTGAGAAATGCTGAAACTGTGCAAGAAGTGATTGAGGCCTACAATCTTGATGAAGTCTAAGTAATCAAGACACTTGCATCGTGCCGCGACGTTAAATCAAGCGCTACTTGGGAGGCAACCCAAGATGTACGATCCAGCCAACGATAGGGTTCTGTTTTTCATTTAGTAGTTTTCTTTGTTTAAATTGCGTCTTTGTATCAATTTAGGTAGGTGTTTTAGTGTTTTAGTTTTTAGTGTTGGCTAGAATTAGCATAGGGTCCGTGTATAAAAAGTGTCTAGAAAATATAAAAAGAATAGCCTATTGGTTGCTACATGTGCAGGTACACCACGAACAATCTGTAGAAAATCGTCTGGTGCAAAGGTCTACGGACCCCATCGACAGTCCGTCGTTTAGTCCACAGACCATGGATGGTGTCCGTAGATCCCAGGTAAGCCTCTAAATTTTTTTCTAAGTGTAAGAGTGATCTACGGTCCTAATCGATGGACCGTATATCGACTCACGGACCGTAGACGGGGCCTCATGAGTCCAAACCCTATTTCCGTCTGACCCGACCTGGACCCCCTTACTTAAAAACTCCCCTACTTTCAAATCATTTCCACTTCCCTCCACTCACTCCTCAACCGTTTCAACAATCCCATAACTTCCTTAAATCAATCCATAACTCCCCCATAATATCATCCCTTCCATAATTCCCCCAAATTCCCTTCCATTTCGAATAAAACTCATTCCATATTCCACAAAAAGGGTTCGGTGTTTGGTTAGTAACGAAGAGGTGATTCCTTAGTCTTCCTAAGCTTCGTGTCGTCACGCAATCACCCTACTCCTCGTTGCTTGTAAGGTAATAGACTTTCCCCTCACTTGGAATTTCAATTCATAGATTGAATATACAAAGTCGGGAGTTGGGTCTTGACCTTGGGTAATTGTTAGATGAAATTGCATGATAAACTTGGAAATTACAATGCCCTTGGAACGATAGATAGTGATTGTGTAGCCTAATTTTATGTGATTATAAGTCTGAATGTAAGTTTTGACTTAGGGTTCCAAAGTTTGTCTTCAATACTTGGTTAAAATGATTAATCGAAATCCTTATGATTAAATGTTGAAATGCATGGTTAGACTACGATATTGTTGAAGAGGGTCTAAGAGGTGAACTTGAAACCTGGCATAGATTAGGTCCACGATACCCCGTCTACGGATCATAGATTAGGTTCGTGGCTAGATGCACTTGTAAATTTTACCAAGTGTTAAACCACGAATGTGGACTACGGTCCGTAGATCAATCTACGGACCGTTCTGTACATCCGTGGTTTTCATCTGCGACCAGTAGTGGTGGCTCTTTAACCCACAGACCATAGACTAGTCTACGGACCATAGATTTGGTTCGTGGTTAGAGGCACTTGAAAATATTACCAAGTGTAAAACCGCGGATGTGGACTACGGTCCGTAATCTACGGACCGTTCTGCACATCTATGGTTTCCATCTGCAAGCAAAAAAATTTCTATCTGAAATTTTTGTGGGACTGTCACTGTTCGTTTCTAGTTCAAATATCGCCTCTACAGGTACGATGGCACCCAAGAAGCTAGTCACCTACTCAAAATAGGGCAAGGTGCTTCCCGACGTAGCCACTGTCTCCCAGTCTGATGAGGAGCACACACTGATCGGATTACCAACTGGGGTTGCTTCCAGTTCAGAGGGGTCTATGTCCGGATCCGAGTTTGCCCATGCTTCAGGCTCTGAGTCTTCCCATGCTTCAGGATCCGAGTCTGCCCATTCTACAGGGTCCAGTGCTAAATCAGACACAGGGTCCGGTGAGAATGACCAAGCAGCCTCGTCTGATGAGGCCACTAGCTCAGAGTTCATACCTGCACCACAGAATGATGACCCCACTCTAGTAGTCGGCGAGCTAAATAGGTGGTGTGTAGACGGCATATGGCAAATTTATCGGGATGCCAAGATGATAAACGACAAACAGAAGATGGTCCGACTAATTACAGAGGAGCGCAGAGTCCTCACGGGGAGCTTGCACGCTGTTTCGGACATTCACCAGCTGTTTAACCTTCACAAGTGTGACTGGATGGCTCGAGACCCAGGGACGTATAGCGAGGAGATTGTGCGGGAATTCTACGCCTCCTATGCTGCCACTCTCCGAGGTTCAATATCCAAGCGGTCAAAGCCCCTAGCTCAAGATCCTCTCATTTCCACTTTGGTTCGAGGTTGTCCAGTGGACATATCACTTGCCAGGATCAGCCGTTTTCTCTATGGTCCTACCACGGGTCACTCTTGGTCTTTCAACACAGCAGAGTTTGATTACAGATGGGACATCGTGCGGAGTGGCGCTTTCCAGAGGAACACTGAGCAGCGAGAGGCTGTTATACTATGGTTGGCTAGGTAAATTGCTGCAGATGGCGAGCATGCAGAATAGGTCGCCGCTCCACGGTTGGGCATCCGAAAGGCCACATTAAATTTTGTGGCCAAGTTCTTCTGGTTGCTGGTACGTAACAGAGTGTCGCCTACAAAAGCTGTCAACCAAGTCACATGGGACAGAGCGGTCATGGTTGCGGCATGGGTAGCAGGAGTGGAGATTGACTTTGCCCGCATGCTGCTGGCAGAGATTCACGAGAGGGCATTCAAGACCTCTACCACTTACCCCTTTCCATGTCTAATTTTTCAATTATGAAGGGGCTCTGGAGTGCCAATCTTGCATTGTTACAAGCTAGTCCACCCTATAGGAGCATTGGATGTAGGCCTCATTCGAGATGAGGCAAATCTGGCGGCACCTCACAGAGAGCCCCAGGTTGAGGTACCTCCCTTGGGTGTTGATTTTGCAGATACAGTGGGGCAGGCACAGGGCGGTGACCCCAGTATACCAAATCACACCATGACTGGCCCGACCCCCTCTTCTCAGGCATCTAGTATGGCTCCTAGCTCTTCCCGGTCCACACCACAGTTAGGAGCTACTGTTGTCCCATTGGCCAGAGTACAAAAATTAGAGGCTCAGATGGCTACACTGCTGCATCACATCCAGTCGTGGATGCAAAAGTCAATAGCCGAGTCTGAGGCTAGAATAGAGCGAAGGATGGAGAGGATGATGGACCGGAAGGTCCAGGCTGTTAATAAGCATCTTGATGTTTTTGAATTACAAGTCCTCAAGCGATCAGCCCCGGCCATAGATCTATCTTCTTTGCAGGCTGAATTAGCCAGTCTCCGGACCGATGTTGATGCCATTCTTGCCACCCCTTCCGTTGAGCCTCAGGTTGCACCTACTGCACTAGCTGATGACACAGTGCTGGATGCTTTAATTAGTGGGACCGCCGAGGAGGGGCTTGCGCCTACACATGCCACAGGAAAGTGACACCGTTCTCATCGCACTGAGGAGGAAAAAGCTCAAAAGAGACAGCGTAGGCAGGAGACGGAGGCTAGGAGGGCTTCAATTTTAGACGATGAGTTGCGCCAGCAGAGGGTGTGTGAGAGAGTTGCAAGGGCATCGAGCTCTGCCCTAGTTATAGAGGTCCAGCCTGTTTTGAGGGACATTGTGAGCACCACTAATGGTGCGGTGAGATTGATAGAGAGCACTACTGAGGGTGCTATGATTGCTGATATGGGCACTACTGAGGATGCCCCCACTATTGTTCCAGCAGTCTCCGGGAAACCGGACCCCCCTACTTGTTGATGATTCACCGGTGCTTTACGCCACAGGTTTGCTTCACCCAATCCATTTTCTTTTACTATTTTTGTATGTATTGGGGACAATCGCATCTATTTTGTTGGGGGTGGGGTAAATGGATTGTGAGTGATAGGGTGAAGTCTGAAAAACCCAACTCATAAATCCTCTCTTGGGGTTTTCTTGCCTGTGTTCTTTTCCCCAAGAGACTGTTTAATTTTTGTTGAACCGACATGTCTTAGCATCGTATGTGTAGAAGCATGATAAAGAAAGAAGCATGATGGCTTATAAAAAATGATACCCGTCAGTTTTTGGGATGTATGCTAGAATTTGTAGGCTACGATTAGTTGAATGTATTGGCTCTGAGTATGACATAATAACAAATCAACTCGATGGCGTGACTTAAGCTGAAACTTGAACTGGGTAAACTGATAATCTGATAATGTAACTATGTGCCAAGAGTGGGTGAGAATCGTTGAGTGTTCAAACAGTTTTTGCGCAAAACTATAAGTTACCCGGTTAGTCCTACTAAGACAATTCAATCTAGAGGTTAGGAAGTGATGATAGGCTATTGTTCTAAAAAGTCTACAAATTGCCTAAAAGAAAGATCCAACCAAATGAAATAAATGCTCTCTTTGATCCAAATACTTTGAGCCTAAATTAGACCATTCTCTTTCTAAACCACTAACTCACCTTTCCACAGTCTACTATGTTGGCCCTGGTCCCTCCTTGGACATGTGCACTTCGACTTAGGCCAAAAGCCTAAGTTGAGGGTGACTAATGTAAAAAGTAACTTCAATCTTAGCCCTGACCTGACACCGGGTATTGTGCACCTCAGCTAATAGAAAATCCATAAGTTGAGGGTGGCTATGAAAGAGGAAACTGGAAAAAAAATGGGTATGAAAAGAGTCTGATGTTGAAAAAGAAAGGAAATGAGGTGACTTGCTGAAGGCTAAAAGAAAGATAAAATAAAAGTAAAAAGAGCTACAGAGTCTAAAGTCACATCCGTGGTTGAAGAAAATTAAGGGAAAGAAGGTAAAACGATCGGATGACAAAAATAGGGCAAAAAGATGTTGAAAGACTAGTGCAATGTCAAGGAAGGCAGAAAGTCACTAAGCAGTACCCAAATGTAACACACCTGACCCTGAGCCTATGTTACAAGCCAAGAAAGTCCTATAGTAATCCTAGAGTCTAGTTTGGAGAGTCTAAGTAGTGAAAATAAGGGAAAGCTTATGGCATTGAGCACTAACTGTATTGGAAATTACTTCTGAGCGTGAGTGTTGAATAAATCTTTGTACCCTGAATGACATTCTTCTTTGTGAAAAGGGGATTTCGTTTGAAGTAAGGGCACTAGTTACATTGTCAGAAAGTTGGTACCTTGGTGATAGTGAGAAGGTGTATGTTGTGTGTCAGTTGGTCGATCTGTGTCATGGTGAGATCCACATGAATTAGCTTATCGAGTCTAAGAGAACGAATTTGCACCCGAAAAGTGAGGGGGGAGAGAACCATGTAATTGCTTGAGCCTGAAATGCTTGTTGCTATACAATTGTCGTTTAGAGTCGTAGTACGTCTCTTGAGGACAAACAACAAATTTAAGTTGAGGGTGTTGATATACCGTGAGTTTACGGTATTTCTAATACATTTCACTTACAAGTTGTGTGTGTCTAGGGCCTTTTTGTATTAGTTTTTATGTGTTTTTATCATATTTTGCAGGAAGGATGTTCAGGCGCGGAAGTATAGAGACAGCTGAAAGAAATGCAAAAAAGGGCATTCACGGAGGTGATCTACGGACCGTAGGTCCATTGACAGTCCGTAGGTTATGATCGTAGATCAGCGGGCAAGGTATGGAAGACAAATCAAGGAAATCTGACCAAGTGTGGAACCACGGTGGCCATTGACGGTCCGTAGATTGATCTACGGACCATACTGTTGATCTGTAGATTGGCACTGTGAGGGTTCCAGTACCTGATTTTTGAAAATTCTAAGTGTGGAGCTACGGAGGGGATTGACAGACCGTAGATCGATCTACGGTCCATACTGCAAGTTCGTCGTTTGCTTCAAAGAAGCTGATTTTTGGAAGCTGAAATATTTTCTAAGTCCTGGCTGATGGAAGGGACTTACGGACCGTAGATCCATTGACGGTTCGTAAGTCAGTCTTGTGGAATGAAGACGCGTGCCTGAACAAACTTTTCTTAATTTGTTTCCCTTTTAATTTAGGATTGTTTTCTATAAATAGGGCATGTAAACCTCGTTTTTTAGAGTTAGACATTATTACTTTAGTTCTATTTTTGTGACTTGGGGGATTATTCTTGCAAACCTAGCAATTATTGATTTCTTAAGTTCGTTTTGAAGAATTTGGTGTTGCAATTCAAGTTGAATTTTTGGGTTTATTATTCTTCTTACGTAAGTTCATAATTCTTTCATTTAAATTAATGAATTGTGCTCATATAATTATGGGTAACTAAACTTCTCAACTAGGGTTGTGGGAACCATGAGCGATTAACAAAGTATGAATAGTAAATAAGCTATTCTTGAATAGTGTTGTTGCATGCATTGATAATTCTTTCATTTAGAAGTCTTTTTAACGAGTTCACGCGTTAGAACTCGCCTTGTTGCTACTTGCCGGACCAAGGAGGTAATCAACAAGAAAAAAATTATCAACATAGATTTAGTGTGCTACTATCTAATAGGCTAGTGTCGATTGGTGCGAAGTAATAACTAAGCCAAACATTAATTATGATGTCTAATATAAGGTAGAGGTAAGGGTTAGTAAATTATACACATGTAGCCGGACCAAGGTGCGGGGTGAAATTCTCTAGATGTCGGACCAAGGATTTAGAGATACCTAACTTATAACTTTGCATGTAGTACACTAGGAAAGGATTGCTATTACTAGGATTACTGCGTTATGAGGTTGTGGGGAACACGTATACCCTAGTAATTTCTCTCATCTTGATAACAACCAAAATTCAGTTTTGATTACTGATTACTTATTAAATTCTTACTATTTATTTCACACAAAAAAAAACCCCCTTTTAATTACCTATTTCTAGAAGTAATTTGACTAATTGAATATAATTGTTGGTTAAAGTAAAGTCTAAACCATTTTCCTCGTGGGATCGACCCTAACCTACAAGTTGGGTTCATTACTTGATAACGATCGCTTATACTTCTTTAGGGAGGTGTAATTTGAGCGTATCATTGATCACACTTGTTGTAAATGAGATAGATTAATAAATATATGCTATGAATCACTTCTTGATTGTATGATTATTGAGAATGTACTTGTGATTGTGATTGTGGTGTGTTGATTAGATCGGATTCCGCGTTTTGGTATACTAATTGGGATCAGTTGCCACGTTCCAACAAAATTATGGGATTGGTTGCCATGTTCCGGTATAAACATTGGATCGGGTACCACGTTTTGGTATGTTAACAGTTTGGGTTTGGGTTCCATGAGTGGACCAATGACTTGTTATAAATGTATATTGTTGAGCATGTGATAATCAAAATTGTATATGTTCAGTTTGTTGCATGTTTGTAATGTTGTATTGACTTGCTTGTGTTACACCTAATGGGATAGCCGCGTGATCCTACCAGTACACTGTGATTGTGTACTGATACTGCACTTGCTCTTATTTTTGTTGAGCACATGGCATCTTCAAGTAGCTATTGACAGACCTCACTTAGAAGATCAGTGATCATCATTCGAATTCAAGGGTGTTCCAGTTCTTCCAGGATGCCATGAGTTCTCCTTTCGTCTATGTCCACATTTCAGACTTAGACTTTTTTAGTTAGTTATTAGTTCATTAGTTTGGGGTTGTATCCCTTCTTGTTTAGAGTTGTTGAACTTTAGATGTTTTGGTACATTGACTTTTAGGTTCTAGGTGTATTTTCTGCATTGTTTAGTAGTTAGATCCTTTGGAAGTTTGTGGGAACTTCAGTCTTTAGCTATTTAATTTGATTCCATAACTTAAATGCTTTAGTTTTTGGTTTAGTTGTTTGGTTGGGTTGTTGTAGTGCTTCTCCTAACGGAGGGTTAGTGTGCGTACCAATCACGACGGTTTTGGTCGTGAAAAAGTTGGTATTAGAGCCTAGGTTCATTGATCTCGATGTACCAAAATGAGTCTAGTAGAGTCTTGCGGAACGGTACCGGGACACCTTTACTTTTCTTCCAGAGGCTATAGGACTTTAGGAAATCTCTCTGTTCTCTTTTGTCTCCTTTCGTGCTATAACTTGATTCCAATTGGTCTCTGTCGATTCAAATTGGTATATAACATCCTTCACTCTTCTTTCCGCAGATGGTTAATACTAGAGAAAGAGGTGCAGGCTGAGACTACCGATGTTCCTCCCATAAACCTAGTGTTAGCTCGACAGATCATGTCAGTCTTGAAAGGGCTGGTTGGTCTTGGAGTGCTTCCTTTTGTTCAAGCAACTCAAGCTCCCTCTAATCCCCCTATTGCTAGCACTGCGCCCAAGATGGGTGGAACGGGAGATAATGATGCTTTCTTCCGTCTTTTGTTGGGTTCTGTTATGACTGGTAATGAGCATGAAATGTTGACTAAGTTTTTCAAGCTAAAGCCTCATGTGTTTCTTGGTTCTGAGAAAGAGGATGCTTATGAGTTTATCTTAGATTGCTATGAGAGGCTTCATAAGTTGGGAATTGTCCATCAGCATGGGGTTGAGTTTGTGTCCTTTCAACTTGAAGGTGAGGCTAAGCAGTGGTGGAGAGCTTATATGGAATGAAGATCTTCTACTTTACCTCCAATTACTTTGACCTAATTTCATGTTCTATTTTTGGAGAAATATGTGCCTAGGACTTTGAAGGATCACAAGAAGGATGAGTTCATGGCTTTGGAGTAAGGCGATATGACTGTGGCTGATTATGAGGCCAAGTTCTATGCTTTGTCTAGATATGCTACTCAATTGGTGACTACTAAGGAGGAGAGGATCCAGTTATTTATTAGGAGACTAAATTTTGTGTTGCAAGTATTATCTATTCATATGACTTCTGCAAGAAGGAGCTTTAATGAGGTAACTGACTATGTTAAGAAAGTGGAGGGGGTAAGGTGAGACGATCAGGCTAAGGCATTGGATAAAAGGGCCAACAACTCGGGTAACTTTCAAGATTCTTACTCCATGAGGTCCGGAAGGCCAAGGCTTGCAGCCAAGCCAATTCAGTCCTCTATGCCCGCCTCTACAGGTAATTATTTGGGAACTACACCTTATAATTTGATTCAGGATAGCTAGGGAGTCGCACATTCAGCGGGCATCAGACCCTCTTTTGATCGTACATGCTACAATTGCGGAGAACTTGGGCATATGAGGAAATATTGTCGCCACCCATGTGTGTTTGAGTCCGCGCAGCAGCAGACTAGAGCAGTGGTACCAACGGGAATGGTAATAATAGTTGAGGGCGTCCACAAGGTGGGCAAGGAGGTAATCAGCGAGGCCGTGGAGGTAAAGGAAATGGTAATGAAGGCAGAGGTAACATGCAACCAGGCAGGAAGGTGGTTCGTCAAGATGACAGGGCTCAATGTTATGCCTTTTCGGGCAAGAATGAGGCAGAGGCGTCTGACGCAGTGATCACAGGTACTATTCTTCTCTGTGACTAGATGGGTAATGTGTTATTTGATCGGGGTTCTACTTATTCTTATGTATCCCTGAGATTTTCCTCTGAGTTTGATATGATTTGTGATGTACTTGATACCCTTATCCATGTTTCTACCCCAGTTGGAGAGTCAGTCATAGTTACCCATGTATATCGTGCTTGTCCTATTTTGTTTATGGGTTTTTAGACTTGGGCTGATTTGGTGATTTTGGATATGACTGACTTTGATATAATCTTAGGCATGACTTGGTTGTCCCCCTATTATGTTGTGTTAAATTGTAATACTAAGTCTGTAACTCTAGAAATTTCGGGGAGGGGAAAATTAGAGTAGGAAGGGATGTACAAGCCTAAGCAAGCTAAGATCATATCCTCCATTCGGGATAGGAAACTGGTAGAGCAGGGTTGTTTAGCTTATTTGGCTCATATTAAAGATGTTGAGGTTGAGACTCCATCTATGGAGTCTATTCCTGTGGTGTCAGAATTTAGAGAAGTGTTTCCTAATGACTTTTCTGGTATGCCTCCGGATAGAGATATAGATTTCTACATTGATTTAGAACCTGGTACCCGCCCCATTTCTATTCCTCCATATCGTATGGCTCCGCCAAATTTAAGAGAGGTTAAGGCTCAAATCCAAGAGCTCCTTGATAAGGGATTTATTCGATCTAGTGTTTCCCCATGGGGTTCCCCAGTTTTGTTTGTTAAGAAAAAAAAGATAATAGTATGAGAATGTGTATAGATTACCGGCAATTGAATAGGATCACAATTCGAAACAAGTATCATTTGCCTCGAATAGATGATCATTTTGACCAAATGTGTAACACCTCGAAAACCAGATCCAAATTTTTTTTGTAGAAACTTACCTGAATCCAGTGAACCACGACAGCCGTGAGAGGGTCCATAGTCCGTTGACATGCCCGTGGTCTGGAGTTAAACTCCACCATGCCCAGATGTCAGACCACGGGACCCTTCACGAGCCGTGGTCCTGACAACAGAGCGTGGTGGCGTCTGTAGTGGCTGAACCAGTAGTCCCCAAGACTTGACCTCAGACCCCCACGCCGAAGTGAGAACAACGAGGACCTTCATGGTCCATGGTCCTTAGGACGGGTCGTCGGGGCATCCGTGAAGTCCAACCAATAGAGCCCAAGACCTGAGCCATCAGACCACCAGCCTAAGTGAGGACCACATGGACCTTCACGGTCCGTGGTCCTACTCACGGTCCGTAGTAGGGCTTGTAGGTAGGATCTCAGAAATCGGCAACCACTGGCCAATGACCACAATCGGTCCCACGGTTCGTGGTCCCTTTCATGGTTCGTAAAAGTGGTTATGGTCAGCCCCATCTGCAACTTAAGTCAGGGGTCTTTTGTTTTTTTCCGTTTTTTTTGGACCCCTAAACTACATCGTGTTAACCCTAAACTACGTGGTTTTGATTAGTTTTAGCCTAGAAACATAACTAGAACTTACCTAAGTCAGATCTTTCATCAACACTTAGAAAATTAGAATGCTAAAGAGAAGAAAGAGGTGAACAAACCGTAGTTCAAGAACGCAACAAGATTCCATCAATTCCAGCCCTGAAATGGAAATATTTCTCTGTGGAATTCGTCACCAGGTATGTGGGACTTCACTAGTGGGTTTGTTTCACCCATTAGGTCCCTAGATTTCATTCAGATACTTGATTCCCTATTATCAACTAGACTTAGGGTTTCTAGAACTTCAGCAGATTATCATGAATTAGTTAGTTACATGTTCCAAATCAGATTATCATGTTATTACTTTGTTTCTTGCATGAATTCCATAACCCTAGTTATGTATTTCTTTAGTTCCTAAATTACACATGCTAGGTCAGATATTTTTAGTATTTCTGATATACAGGCCTCAGTCTTGAATGTGTCATTATCAGTATATTAATGTCCATTCTCAGTTTGCATGTCAGTTTTAAACTATCGAGTACATTACAGAAATTTCAGTCATAATGTGCTAGTCAATTAATCTATTGGGAGTAGCATAATACCGAGTTAGACTAGTGCCAGTCACCCATATAGTCCCAGAACTACGAGCCAAGTAGGTTGTAAGTCCCCTCTGTGGGCATCATTTTAGTGATCACGCCAGCATGCCTCTACACCTTTGGCCGGGTGTATTGGGTCCTCTCGATGGGGCTATACATCGGACTCCACATTTAGGTCATGTGGTTTTATTATCGGTTATTAGTAGCTCCCACAGTTCAGTCAGACTACATTGCATTGACCACATTTCAGTACGCTCAGTATTCAGTCTCAGCATGTTATAAATTTGGTCATTGTATTCATCGCAATATTCAGTATCTATATCATGTTCAGATTATACTCTTGTTTTATTGCTTGTTCAGTTATATGTTTATTTCAGCTTACTCTATCATGTATGCTCAGTACCTTTCAAGTACTGACACATACTCTGTGCTACATCTTCTTGTGATGTAGGTTCAGGTTATCAGCATCCAGATCACGCTTAGATCGATTCCCGATCTCCAGTTCAGGAGCATCAATGGTGAGTCCTCATTCTTCGAGGACAATAGTCATGTTATCTTTCAATTTTCATTTTTTTAGTTTCAGTTTTGCTTGACTTAGCAGGGGGATGTCCCAATACTTCTAGTCAGTTAGAGGCTATTTTCAGACATAGTTAGTATCAACTTAGTATTTGGGTTTGATATTTTTGTTGTATCAAACTCTCTGATTTGATATATTCAGTTTTAGTATATGTGTATTCCCCATCATTTCAGATATACTTATGATTAGCTTCTGCATCAGTTATTATTATTCTTAGTATGCTCATGTCATGCCAGCAGGTTTAGCTTGGGGTCACTTATGATCCTAGGTCCCGTGTCCGCGTCTCATGAATAGATCGGTGTGTGATAAACTTGGTATCAGAGAACTAGGTTTAAGTGTCCTAGGATGTCTGAAAAGTCGCATTAGGTAGAGTCATTTTAATGGGTGTGTAGTGCGCACCACATCTAATGAGAGGGAGGCTACAAGGTGCTTTAGGAAAAATCTTCATTTTCTTGTTACTCTTATCGTGCGTAAGGTATGATCTAATTCCATTATAACTCGACGTTCTACGTTTCAGTGATCATTCCTTCTCGTAGAGCTAACGCCAGGAATGCGAATACCAGGAATGCAAACACAACTCCTCCAGTCCCAGATTAAGAAGTTTCGAATGCAGAGTTTTGGAACACCATTCAGATGTTGGCTTAGAGTGTGGCCAACCAGAACAATCAGCGGGCTCCAGATCCGGCAAATGCTAATGATGGGTCAGCTACAGCCAGAATGCGAGATTTTGTTAGGATGAATCCGCCAGAGTTCTTAAGATCACATATTGGTGAGGATCCCCAAAACTTCATTAATGAGGTCAAGAAGATCATTGAAGTGATGCAGGTAACTGGGAATGATCAGGTTGAGTTAGCATCTTACCAACTTAAGGATGTAGCTCATATCTGGTATACTCAGTGGAAAGAGAACAGGGGTACAGATGCAACTCCTATCACTTGGGATTGCTTTGGTGAGACCTTTCTGGATAGGATTTTCCCAAAAGAGCTAAGGGAGGCAAAAGCTCAAGAATTTATGAACTTAAGACAAGGTAGCATGACAGTCCAAGAGTATGGGCTCAAGTTTACCCAACTCCCAGGTATGCTCCTCACATGGTTGCTGATTCCAGGGATCAGATGAATAAGTTTCTAAATGGAGTGTCAGACTTGGTAAAGATAGGGTGTAGAAATGTTATGTTGCTGGAAAATATGAGCATCTCTAGGCTCGTGACTCATGCTCAGCAGGTTGAGGGTGATAATCTTAGGGAACAGGCTAAGGAGAACATGAAGGCTGGGACTGGAAACTACGAGTATTCTCAACAGAAGTCCGGTGGTAGAAATCGCTCGCAGGGTCAGCAGAAATTTTCAACTCCAGCACCTTCATTAGCTAGTATTCCGTCCTCCAAGTTTAGACAAGATCAGAAAGGTAGGGCATCAGGATCTAAGTCTCAGGGGAGTGTTACAGGTACCAAAACTTACCCAACTTGCCCTAAGTGTGGTATGAACCATCCGGGCGAGTGCCTTGCAGGAAAGGAATGATGCTTTGGGTTTGGTCAGTCTGGTCACAGGTTGAGGGATTGTCCTTCTAAACAGAGTCAAGAAGGCAATGGTAAAGCTCAGTCCACAACTTCAGCAGCACCAGCAAGTTGCCCGACTCAGCAGGGTAACTCATCTGGTACCGGTGGCGGGCAGCGCCAAAACAGGCTATATTTTTTTCACGCTCGCCAGGATCAGGAAGATTTTCCTGATGTAGTCACTGGTAAGTTACAAGTCTTTGATCTCGATGTTTATGCTTTGTTAGATCCAGGAGCTACTCTTTCCTTTGTAACTCCTTAAATAACAGTTAAGTTTGATGTTAGTCCAGAAACTCTCTCAGAACCCTTCTTAGTAACTACTCTCGTCGGTGACCTAGTTATAGCTAGATGGGTATACAGAAATTGCCCTGTCACAGTCTCTCAGAAAATTACTGACTTGACATATCCAAGCACTTCTTCCAATACTAAGCGTACATGGTCGTTCAATAGTAATATAACCCAACCATGGGTTGGGATCGTTCCCACAGGGAATGGTTTGTAATTGAGAATCAATAGAAAATCAAAAATGTGTTCAAGTTAATTACAACTATAGACATTAACGAGTAAAATCATGATAAATCAAAGGGTGACACAAGTGTCAATTATCAAATGGGGGTTTGTCAGAAATTATCAACTAAAATGACAACTAAAACGAAAATGCAAATATGCAGACGAGATTCTTAGGATGTGATAGGAATATGGACTAAAATACACAACTGGGTAAATGTTATTGATAGTAACTCACTGCAAATTGTAACTAGGCTAGAATTTAGTAGGGGTAAATTTTCCCTCGAACAATTTACCATGAATCAAATCGGTTTCTCTTGAACAATGATAAGGGGCAATGAAGCACAACCTTCGCCTTAGTCCATTCACTCTCTCGAGCTGAATGTGTAGGAGAGGGTTTAGGATTCACTCTCTCGAGTTGAACCCACGACAACCTAATAACCACGGACTATCAATTCAGTAGTTTTGGTTTTAAAAACTTCTTTCTTGAGCAAGTCAAAACTACAAAGATAAAATTGTCTTTGCAACTACAACCCCATTTAATTCAAACACAACTACTGAACGAAATCACCTCTAAACAGTGAATAGATAATCAATTAGCAATACCCAACAGTAAATTCAACCCATATTCACAAAATCACATTGGGGTTTTAGCTAGACATAATTGAGAGATAGAAATCGATACCGAAAAGTGTTTCCATCAAATGGGTATGATAAATATTGTCTTTACAAGGATGGAGAATCTTCAATACCCACTTCCAATTGCTTAGAAAATGGAAATCTTCAACTCTTCAAAGCTAAGGAAAATTGTCTCCTAAAAACTAAGTTCTAAAACTGAGTTCTGAAAAATATAAAACTTGATACTAAACTAAAAATTCAAACAGGTATTTATAGTTGTCAAAAATTGTGTTGCAAAGGATCACTCGATGCAGTTAGTCGGGATCGCCGATTCACTCGGCGATCCTCCCTTTGGTCTTGTTCATTGTCTTTCTGCATTGTCCTTCAGCAACTTCAAGTTCTGTAATTTTGGGTGATATGGCACTGCCTCGCGAAACCGTTCGGCGACTCGCCGACTTCTCCTTTTTATTGCCTATTTGATTTTGTCCTTCAGGGCTTGGCACACTGGAACATTAGGCGAGACCAAGTCCATTCGGTGACTCGCCCAATGGCTTAGGCGATCCTCAGGCCTTCTTTTCTTCGTTTTTTCAGTTGCCTTATTCCTTTTTGCTCCATAGTGTCCATGCTTTCTCTCTAACTCCAAATACCTGAAACTCAAGGATGTACATGAGTTATTGAGACAAAATATGCATTTGAGGACACTAAATCCATTAAAATAAACCCCTAAAAGAGTCCAAATTGTGGACTCAGCAACACCCCCAACTTAAACTTTCTCTTGTCCTCAAGTAAAACTCAAGTTCAGCAGTTCAAAAAGGATGTCTTAAACAGTGCTATACAAGACTTAATCATAAATGCACACAAAGAGTCTCAACTTACGCATGCAAGGATCACTTGTGCACTCAAAGTTTCAAGTTGTGACTCACCATTATCAAAGAATCTCAAGCTCACTATACTTGCTACAAATGCAAGTTTGAGCTCAACAAAGGTATTCAAATGTCATCACACAAAGAATGATTCCATATTCACACACAATGGTTCAATCATTTAAAGTTCTGGAATCAAGATCAACACTCATACTCACAAAGATAAACACAATGTATGATTTCACCCATAGGTTTGCCCTTATTTTTCAATCGACTTTTGCTTCAAGCTCATTCAAGATCAAAAAGGTGTTTTCAAGGCTTGAAATGGGGCTGAGTGTAATGTTATGGTCATTTAGGCTTATAGGCTTAAAATCCTCATGAAATGTGATGTGAACAACACCTTCTTTCCTTCTCTTTATCATTTTCATTCAAGCTCAAAAGTCACCTCTTATTTATCTTCCATGAGTCATTGGGAACCCCATTTTCTTTGTATTTCCACAACCTTATTTCACAACTTCTTCTTTCTTTTTCTTTTTCAATCTTTTCTTCTTTTTCTCTCTGTTTTTTTATATGGAGGGGTTCCATTTTTCTCAAATTATGGGCACAAGGGACTTCTTTGCATTTACTTGATTTGCCTTCTCTTTTCACCACACCCCCAACTTAGGATTTTGGCCTGAGTTTGCTACTCAGACAGACCACAGATCATGAGGATTATGGGTAATGGGTGAATAAAAGGTAGCAATGTTATCAAGTTTCTTCAAAGAAAGGTTTAGGCTCAAAGGGTGCTTAACAGAGGTTCACACACTCACAAGGTAAGCCGCAAAATAGGTATAATTTCAAATTTGTTCACACTCTTTAAAGTTGTCTAAGATCATCTCAAGAAATTGCATCACTTAGTCAACCAAACTAACGGGGCAAATTCTAGGTGTCATCACACATGGTTTACGGAAAGCTCATCACACAAGGCATTGACACCAAAGTCAAACAAGACTCCACACTTTTGCTAATGTGCAATGTTCATCACAAGAGACTCGATTCGATAATTGGCTAGTCACAACGAGATGCAAAGATATCACATATTCTCTATGAAACTTCAATTGGCCTCGTCGTAGCTGCGCATTCATTTATGTTCGATTATGATCACTATTCAAGTCATCAGTATTGATCAAAACCGATACTCAAATTTGCAAAAGAACAGCCACATTCAACACATACAAGAGGTGGCAAAACAAAATTCGGAAGGGTCAAAAATATTTACAATTAAAAGCAAGGAGCCACAAGCTCAAACCTTCCACAAAAAGCAGTGGATAACACGATTATAGATTTCAACCCAAATATATAAACACAACGGAGTCACAACAGATGATGGGCCTCACCCTACCACAAATAAAACATTTGTCCTCAAGTGCAAATAAAAACATCCACAAGTCGAAATAAAGTAAGGCAGAGATAGAGGTAAAGAGAGAGTCATGTTTACAGAGTCGGTCCATCTATTTGGACATCAGTGGTCGATGCATCACTCTGAGTCTGAGCATCAGTGCTCAGGGTCACCTCAGGAGGAGCGACAGTTTCAGATCCACTAGGGGTTGTCACATGTGAGTCTTCCAGAAAGATATGCACAGAATCCTCGAGCCCATGAAGGAACATTAGGATCTCTGATAGTGGCCTTCTTGTCAGAAGTGGACCTCTTTCCCTTGCCTTTTATATCCGTTGTGGGAAGTTTCATAGCTTTGCCTCTGGATATAGCTGCATCCTCATTTATCGTAATTCCCTTAGTCTTTTATATGGATGGTATTATTCTTTTAGTTGCTTTAGATCTAGTCATGTTTGCAAAACCTTGAGGAGAAGTTAAGAAATATTCAAACAAACGCACAGAAAATTAGGCGCAGACAGACTCGCCGAAACAGTTGGCAGGTCACCGAATTGCTTCGGCGAACTGGTTTAGCCCACCGAAAGTTATAGTGTAAGAAGGGTTCAGGGGTGTAGACAAAGGGTGATCAAGTAGACTTTCGGCGAGTCACCGAGTTCCTTCGGCGACCTCAGGCTTCTCGTCGAAAGTTACAGAACCAATCATCAAATTAAACATGAAATTAAGGGCAAGATGGTGACATTAGGTGAACCGCCGAGTGGTTTGGCGAGCTCGACCCAACTCGCCAAATGATCCAACGTGCCTATATTCAACCAAACTTCTCAAATTCAACCCCGCAACCCCCCGAAAACAAAATCAATGGATGCTCTAGTGAAATTAAAGTCGTCCCACGACACCCAAGCATAACCCCACGAAATTTACTTCATTTTAAGCACAAGACTACGGGATTTCGACAATCAAAACATTATAGGTAAGATTATCAACTTAAACCAGGTATTCAAACATACTAATTCTATCAAAGAGGCCCAACACACGACAATACGATAAGATCATTATAAATGAGTATAATTTCGATAAAATAAACTCGAGGTTCGGAAAACCAACCTCTGATGCCAATTAATAAAGATTGAAATGCTAGGCGGCAAAGTAATCCACAATCCAAGCACGAATCAACAACTAAAATACTCTAAACTTTCAAGAAATATAGAAACTAAACTGCAGGTGTGAGGTTGGGAAGATAATAAGTGAGGGAAAGTGAATGAATTTGAAACTTATAAACTTTTGCCATGAAAAACCGTCCAGTTCACGCCCATTTGGCGACATTAGTCGTTCTCATCGAGCTACTTGGCGAAACGCTGAGTAGTCATTCACCTCGCTGAATTTTACAGGACTTCCAGTTATTGTGGGGGTCCAAACGGAGGTCTCCATCGAGATCGCTGACATGGTCAGCGATTCGCCAATAATTTCCTGGGATCGCCAAGTTTTACAGACTCCAATGTAAAATTGTCTTGAGTTTGTCAGTGGTTTAAGTCGGGGTCGCCAACCTATTCGGCGATTCGCTGAATGGACCTGATGCTCGCCAACCTGCACTTTTTGAACACTTCCACACTTCCACTTACACAGTCAACACACCAGTATTTTATCAAAGAAAAATAAAGCAGTAAGGGGTCTTGGGTTGCCTCCCAAGCAGCGCCTTAGTTAACGTCGTGGCACGACTCAAGTCCACCTTCAAACCTTATTCTTGGGGTTAGCCATAGTATCACTAGGCAAACCCCCCTGCTGTCTCGGGTTAAGATGAGATGATATATTACCCATTTGGTTCTCCAACTGCTTGATCGACACTGAATAGGAGGTGACGGTCTGGCTAAGGGTAGACACATCTTCTTTCATTTCCTTTAAAATCTTGGCAGACCCTTCAGCTTTGTTGAGGATACGAGAGACCATATCCTTAGACCGACCACCTTCCGAATCTTTTGGCTTTTGGCGCTCGTGGGGAGGCACATACCTATCCTTCTCCCCATCCTTCCAATTCGGATTACGATCCCTCCATTCATGATCTCAATCTTTTCAACCTCTATCCCTAGCCCAACCTTGGTTACCACCCTGCCTCGGGTAGTTTGAACAATAGCCACGACCTTGGTTGGCTAGGAAATTTACCTCTTCATTATGCAAGGCTTCAAACTTGGACTCATCTGGATTAGTACACCCGACACCCATGGCATTGACACTTCGAGCACCAGCTCCCATGATATTTTTAGACAAAATATCAAGTTGTGTCATGATCTTGCCATGTTTTGGTCCCTCTCTTAGTCTTCTCCATTTGTTCCTTAGTTAACTTGAACGTCAAAGGGGAGACCTGGTCTTCACGGGTATACTAAGCCCTGTTTATGGTAGTCAGCCAGCCACATGCACGCCTCACCCATCAACGAGAATGGGAACAACCTCAATTGGACTGATTCTTGGGAGATATTCTTAAAGGAGAATGGTCCACAAACATCCACGAAGTTTCTAATGTGCTCATGGGGATTCTCATGTGCCAAACCACTGAAAAGCCCTTTCAGTTGCAAGAGTTGCAACATAGTACTCGTGATGTAGAACACCGCATTCCCTTCGGCCGGAGGTAAGCGAATGTTGCCATTGCTGCCGTTTACGCTCATACTTCTTGTTCACAATACACAAAAAAGCAAAACAAAACTAAAAATTAAGTATCACTATAACTAACAAGAACAAAATCCAACTTAACTAAAAATTCTCAAGTAACACCACTCCCCAGTAGCGGCACCGTTTTGACTTGACATATTCGGGCGCTTCTTCCAATACTAAGCGTCCACCGTCGTTCAATAGTCATATAACCAAACCCATAGTTGGGATAGTTCCCACAGGGAGTGGTTTGTAATTAAGAATCAATAGAAAAGCAAAAATATGTTCAAGTTAATTACAGCTATAGACATTAACGAGTAAAAACATAATAAATCAAAGGGTGACACAAGTGTCAATTATCAAATGGGGGTTTGTAAGCAATTATCAACAAAAATGACAACTAAAATTAAAATGCAAATTTGGAGACGGGATTCTTGGAATGTGATGGGAATATGGGCTAAAATATACAAACTATTAATTCAGTAGTTTTGGTTTTAAAAATTTCTCTCTCGAGCAAGTCAAAACCATGAAGATAAAATTGTATTTGCAACTACAACCCCATTTAATTCAAACACAACTACTGACCTAAATCACCTCTAAATAGCGAACAAACAATCAATTAGAAATACCAGCAGTAAATTCAACCCATATTCACAAAATCACACCGCAAGAACTGGGGTTTTAGTTAGACATAATAAAGAGGTAGAAATCGATACCGAAAAGTGTTTCCATCAAATGGGTACGATAAATATTGTCTTTACACACATCAAGGATGAAGACTCTTCAATACCCACTTCCAACTGCTTAGAAAATGGAAATTTTCAACTCTTCAACGCTAAGGAAAATTGTATCCCAAAAACTAAGTTCTAAAACTGAATTCAGAAAAATATAAAACTTGATACTAAACTAAAAATTCAAACAGGTATTTATAGTTGTCAAAAATTGTTCTATAAAGGATCATTCGGTGCAGTTAGTCGGGATCACCGATTCACTAGGCTATTCGCTCTTTGGCCTGGTTCATCGCCTTTCTGCATTGTCCTTCAGGAACTTCAAGTTCTATAACTTTTGGTGATTGGCACTGCCTCGCGGAACTGTTCGGCGACTAACAGACTACTCCTTTTTATCGCCTATTTGATTTTGTCCTTCAGGGCTTGGCATACTGGAACATTGGGCGAGACCAAGGCCATTGGGCGACTCGCCCAATGGCTTAGGCGATCCTCAGGCCTTCTTTTCTTCGTTCTTTTAGTTGCCTTGTTCCTTTTTGCTCCATAGTGTCCATACTTTGTCTCTAACTCCAAATACCTGAAACTCAAGGATTTACATCAGTTATTGGGACAAAATATGCATTTGAGGACACTAAATACATTAAAATAAACTCTAAAAGAGTCCCAATCGTGGACTAATCAGTTACCTCAGCAGATCTTGTAGAGTTAGAAATGGTAGACTTCGATGGCATTCTAGGCATGCATTGGTTACATTTCTGTTAAGCCTCAGTCGATTGTAGAACTAGGATTGTTGGTTTTTAGTTTCCAGACGAACTAATCTTAGAATGGAAGGGTAGTAGCTTAGCGCCTATGGGATGATTGATTTCTTACTTAAGGCCAGAAAGATGATCTCTAAGGGTTATCTCTATCATCTAGTTCGGGTTAAGGATTCAAGCTCTGAAACACCAACTCTTGAGTCAGTTCCAGTGGTTAATGAGTTTCCAGAAGATCTTTCCGGAGTTCCTCCTTAAAGGGAATTCGACTTTGAAACTGATCTCCTTCCAGATACCCAACCTATCTCTATTCCTCCTTACTGGATGGCTCCAATTAAGTTTAAGGAATTGAAAGAGTAGTTGAAAGACCTTATAGATAAGGGCTTCATCAGACCTAGTATTTCGCCATGGGGTGCATCGGTGTTGTTCGTGAAGAAGAAAGATGGTTCTCTCAGAAAGTGCATTGACTATAGGTAGTTGAACGTGGTCACAATCAAGAATAAGTATCTCATCCCCAAGATTGATGACTTGTTTGACCAACTTCAGGGTGCTAGTCATTTCTCAAAGATAGCCCTCATATCGAGTTATCATCATCTCAAAGTCAGAGATAGTGACATTCCGAAGACAGCCTTCAGAACTTGGTACGATTATTATAAATTTGTAGTTATGTCATTTGGACTAACCAATGCTCCTACAACTTTCATGGATTTGATTAACAGAGTGTTAAAGCAGTATTGGGACTTGTTAGTTATCGTCTTTATTGATGATATCCTCATTTACTCTAGGAATGAGGAAGAACATGCAAGTCATTTGAGAGTTGTTCTGCAAACTCTCAAAGATCGCCAGTTATTCACCAAATTTAACAAGTTCGAGTTTTGGTTACAATCATTTGCTTTCCTTGGGCATATAGTATCCAGTGAAGGGATCCGAGTGGATTCCCAGAAAATAGAAGCAGTTAAACAATGGCCCATACCTACCTCTCCTGCAAATATCAAAATTTTCTTGGGTCTAGCGGGTTATTACAGAAGGTTCGTGGAAGGATTTTCATCCATAGCCTCACCATTGACTAGGTTGACTCAGAAGATGGTCAAGTTTCAGTGGTCGGATGATAATGAGAAAAGGTTCACAGAATTGAAAACTATGTTGACTACAACTCCTGGTTTTACTCTGCCAGAGGGTTCAGATGGTTATGTGATTTATTGTGATGTATCCAGAGTTGGCCTAGGATGTGTTTTAATGCAGCAAGGTAAGGTTATAGCCTATGCTTCTAGACAACTTAAGGTGCATGAGAAGAATTATCTTACTCATGACCTCGAGCTTGCAGCAGTGGTGTTTGCACTCAAGATTTGGAGACACTACTTATATAGTGTTCATGTAGATGTGTTCACAGACCATAAGAGCCTCCAGTATGTGCTCACCTAGAAAGAGTTGAATCTTCACCAGAGAAGATAGCTTGAGTTCCTCCAGGATTATGACATGAGGGTGCATTACCATCCAGGTAAGGTAAATGTAGTAGCAGTTGCCCTTAGCAGACTATCTATGGGTAGTATAGCACATGTCGAGGAAGAAAGAAAGGAGCTAGCAAAGAATGCTCACAGGAAGGCTTGCTCGTTTAGAAGTTCATCTTATGAGCATATCAAATGGTGGTGTGATAGTTCAAAATGGATCAGAATCTTCATTAGTAGTGGAGGTTAAGGAAAAGAAAGACAGTGATCTGATATTGCTCGAACTCAACGGTGCAGTCCATCAATAGAGGGTAGAGGTATTCTCCCAAGGGGGAGATGTTGTGCTTTGCTATCAGGGTCGATTATGTGTTCCTAATGTGGGCAAGTTGAGACAGAAGATTCTTGCAAAAGCCCATAACTCCAGGTATTTTATTCATCCAGGCGCCACTAAGATGTACCGTGATCTGTGGGAAGTCTTTTGGTGGCATGGCATGAATAGGGATATAGCAGACTTTGTGGCTAAGTGCCCCAATTGTCAGCAAGTGAAGGTAGAACATCAAAAACTAGGGGGTATTACTCAATAGATCAACATTCCTACTTGGAAGTGGGAAGTGATCAACATGGATTTCATTAGAGGGTTACCTCGTACTCGCAGACAACATGACTCCATTTGGGTGATAGTTGACAAAGTCACTAAGTCTTCTCGCTTTTTGGCGGTCAAGACTACAGGTTCGACGGAGGACTTCACCAAGCTTTACATTAATGAGATAGTCAGGTTACATGGGGTTCCTTTGTCTTTCATCTCAGATAGAGGCCCTCAATTTACCCCTTATTTCTAGAAGTCATTTCAGAAAGGTCTTGGTACTCAGGTTGATCTTAGCACAATATTTCATCCACAGATGGATGGTCAGGCAGATCGTACCATTCAGACCTTAGAGGACATGTTGAGAGCTTGTGTGATTGCCTTCAAGAGTAGTTGGGATGATCAACTTTCTCCTATTGAGTTCGCCTATAATAATAGCTACCGTTCCAGCATTAAGATGGCCCCTTATGAGGCTTTATATGTGCAAGTAGGTGAAGTAGCCTTGATAGGGGCAGATTCGGTTCTTAATGCTATGGAGAAAGTGCAACTCATTAGAGATAGACTTAAGACAGCCCAGAGTCACCAGAAGTCTTATGCAGATGTAAGGAGAAGGGAACTAGATTTCCAAGTAGATGACTGGATCGTCCTGAAGGTGTCACCTATGAAGGGGGTAATGAGATTTGGCAATAAAAGAAAGCTCAGTCCCATATATGTAGGACCTTACCGAATCTTGAAAAGGATTGGTAAAGTGGCTTATGAGTTAGAGTTGCCATCAGATTTAGCAGCAGTGCATCCAGTCTTCCACGTTACACTATTGAAGAAATGTGTGGGTGATCCAACATCTGTAGTGCCATTAGAGAGTGTGGCTATGAAAGATAGTCTTTCTTATGAGCATGTACCAGTTGAGATTCTTGATCGTCAAGTTAGAAAGTTGAGAAACAAATAAGTCGCTTCAGTCAAGGTTTTGTGGATGAGTCAGTCCGTAGAGGGAGCTACTTGGGAAGCAGAAGAAGCCATGAAGTCCAAGTATCCTCGCCTCTTTCCTTCCGATTCCACTCCAGCTTGAGGTAATAGTTCCTCTTCAGTTTTTGAGTCATTCATGCGTAAAATCAGTCTTAGTATCAAGTTCCTTCAGTTTGTACATGCATTTTCAGTGTATTTGCATGTTTTTGGAACTTAGTTCAGTCAGAAATCAGTTTCCAGCGTTTAGTGGTAGGGTTGCAGCTCATCCCCTCCATTTCAGCTAGTTTAGTCTTCATTCAAGGATGAATGATCCCAAGAAAAAGATATTGTAAGACCTCAAAATCCAGACCCAGAAAAAAATCACAGAAACTTACCTGAAACCAGTGAACCACGGCAGGGTTCACAGGCCGTGACAGGGTCCTGCCGTGGTCTTGACAACGGACCGTGGTGGCATCCGTAGTGGCTGAACTAGTAGACCCCAAGCCTAGACCTCAGAGCCCCACACCTAAGTGAGGACCACGAGGACCTTCAGGGTCCGTGGTCCTTACGACGGGTCGTGGGGGCGTCTGTGGTCCTTACGATGGGTCGTAGGGACGTCCGTGAAGTCCAACCAGTAGACCCCTAGATCTGAGCCATCAGACCACCAGCGCAAATGAGGACCACGAGCACCTTCACGATCTGTGGTCCTCCTCACAGTCCGTGGTAGGGCTTGTAGGCAGGATCTCAGAAATCAGCAACCATTGGCCAAGGTCCAAGACCGGTCCCACGGTCCATGGTCCCTTTCACGATCTGTGGAAGTGGTTGTGGTCAGCCCCGTCTGCAGCTTAAGTTAGGGATCTTTTGGTCTTTTCCTTTTTTGTTAGAGCCCTAAACTACGTCGTTTTAACCCTAAACTACGTTGTTTTGATTAGTTTTAACCTAGAAACATAACTAGAACTTACCTAAGTCAGATCTTTCACCCACACTTAGAAAATTAGAATGCTAGAGCGAAGAAAAGGCGACCAAACCCCAGTTCAAGAACGTAGCAAGATTCCATCAATTCCAGCCCCGAAATTAAAAGATTTCTCTGTGGAATTCATCACCACGTATGTGGATTTCACTAGTCAGTTCCTTTCACCCATTAGGTCCCAAGATTTTAGTCAAATTCTTGATTTCCTATTATCAACTAGACCTAGGGTTTTTAGAACTTCAGCAGATTATCATGAATTAGTTAGTTACATGTTCCAAATCAGATTATCATGTTATTACTTCATTTATTGCATAAATACCAGAACCCTAGTTATTTATTTCTTTAGTTCCTAATTACATATGCTAGGTCAGATATTTTCAGTATTTTAGATATACAGGCCTCAGTTTTCAATGTGTCATTATCAGTATATTAATGTGCATTCTCAGTTTGCATGGCAGTTTTGAGCTATCTAGTACATTACAAAAATTTCAGTCATAATGTGTTAGTCATTTAATCTATTGGGAGTAGCATAATACCGAGTTGGACTAGGGTTAGTTACCCATATAGTCCTAGAACTACGAGTCACATAGGTTGTAAGTCCCCTCTGTGGGCATCATTTTAGTGATCACGCAGGCATGGCTCTACACCTTTGATCGGGTTTATTGGGTCCTCTCGATGGGGCATATACATCAGACTCCACATTTAGCTCATGTGGTTTTATTATCGGTTATTAGTAGCTCCCACAGTTCAGTCAGACTCCATTGCATTGACTACATTTCAGTACACTCAGTATTCAGTCTCAGCATGTTATAAACTTGGTCATTGCATTCAGTTAGCCAGTATTCAGTATCTATATCATGTTCAGATTATACTCATGCTTTATTGCTTGTTCAGTTATATGTTTATTTCAGCTTACTCTATTTTGCATGCTCAGTACCTTTCAAGTACTGACGCATACTCTGCGTTACATCTTCTTGTGATGTAGGTTCAGGTTATCATCATTCAGATCACGCTTAGATCGGTTCCCGATCTCTAGTTCAGGAGCATCAGTATTGAGTCCTCATTCTTCGAGGACAATAGTCATGTTTTCTTTCAGTTTTAATTCTTTTAGTTTTAGTTTTGCTATACTTAGCTGGGGCATGACCCAACACTTCTAGTCAGTTAGAGACTATTTTCAGACATAGTTAGATTCAGCTTAGTATTTGATTTTGATATTTTTCTTGTATTAAACTCTCCGATTTGATATATTCAGTTTTGGTATATGGGTATTCCCCATCATTTTAGATTTACTTATGATTAGCTTCCGTATCAGTTATTATTATTCTTAGTATGCTCATTTCATGCCAACAGGGTTATCTTGGGGTCACTTGTGATCCTTGGCCTCGTGTCCGCGTCTTGGGGGTAGCTCAGAGTGTGACAAATTGCAAGGTGCATCAATTTTCTCCAAGATTGATCTAAGGTCTAGGTACCATCAGTTGAAAATTAGGCCTGAGGATGTGCCCAATACGGCGTTTAGAACCCACTATGGGCACAATGAGTTTTTAGTTATGTCTTTTGGCTTGACTAATGCGCCTGTAGTTTTTATAAGTTTAATGCATGGGGTGTTCAAGTCATTTCTTGACTCGTTTGTGATAGTCTTTATTGATGATATTTTGATCTATTCGAAAAGTGAGAAAGAGCATGTTGACCATCTTTGTATTGTTCTAGGTGTTCTTGGGAAACAAAGGTTGTATGATAAATTCTCTAAGTGTGAATTTTGGTTGACTTCTATTGTATTTTTGGGGCATGTAGTTTCGAAAGACGGGGTAATGGTAGATCCCCAAAAGATTGAGGCGGTTAAGATTGGGTTCGACTAAGTTATGTGACTGAAGTTAGGAGTTTTGTAGGGCTCGCTAGCTACTATCGTTGATTTGTGAAAAACTTTGCTTATCTTTCCACTCACTTGACTAATTTGACCAAAAAGGAGATCCCATTTGAATGGACTGAAAAATGTGAGGAGAGCTTCCAAAAGCTCAAGACTCTTTAGACCACCGCACTTATTCTAGCATTACCGGTGGAAGGTAAAGATTTTACTGTTTACTGTGATGCTTCACATTCTGGTTTGGGTGTTCTGTTAATACATGATAAGAATGTTATAGCTTATGCCTCGCATAAATTGAAGGTGCATGAGAGAAATTATTCAACACATGATTTAGGGTTGGCAGCGATAGTATTTGCTCTTAAGATCTGGCGACATTACCTCTATGGTGTCAAGTGTGAGGTATTTACTGACCTTCGTAGTTTGCAGCATGTGTTTACTCAGAAGGATCTGAATTTGAGACAACGAAGGTGGATGGAGTTTCTTAAAGATTATGATGTCACCATTCAATACCATCCAGGTAAGGCTAATGTGGTGGAAGACGCTTTGAGTCAAAAAGTGATGAGTATCGGTAGTTTAGCTTGCTTAAGTGTAACCAAGAGACCTTTGGCTAAGGAAATTCAGACCTTGGAGGCTTAGTTCATGCA
>JAJOOJ010016202.1:0-21220 GCA_029582625.1 Solanum boliviense | reverse complement strand
CTTAAGTTGTCGTGAACCATAGGTAATAACCTTCCCATTTTTCATAAGGACACACCCTAGTCCAATCCTTAAAGTGTCACAATAGACAACAAACCCATTTGATCCTTCTGGTAAAGTCAACACCGGAGCGGAGACAATGTGACCAAGAAAAGCCACAGATCTTAACCAAAACCCGCATTTACTAAACATTGCTATGAGTTGTTAGTCCTTGAGTACTTGCAACACGATTCTCAAATGATCGGTATTATCATCTTAACTCCTTAAATAAATCAAGATATCATCTATAAACACAATCACAAACATATCAAGGTATTGTCTGAACTCCCTATTTATAAAATCCATAAATGCGGATGGAGCATTAGTCAACCCGAATGACATTACCAAAAACTTATAGTGACCATACCGAGTCTGAAAGCCATCTTCACAATGTCATCCTTCTTCACCCTCAATTGGCGATAATCCGATTGAATGTCAATCTTAGAGAAGTAACTTGCTCCTTGAAATGGATCGAATAAATCATCAATCATCGAAAAAGGGTACTTATTCTTAATAGTGACTTTGTTCAACTAACAATAATCAGTGCACATATGAAGGGAACCATCCTTCTTACGAACAAATAAGATTGGAGCACCCCATGGAGAGATACTTGGTCGGATGAAACCCTTATCCAACAAATCTTTCAATTTCTCTTTCAATTCCTTAAGTTTTACTGGATCAATACGGTAAAGAGGAATAGAGATATGTTGCGTATTTGGGAGAAGGTCAATACTGAAGTCTATTTCCCTTTCGGGAAGAACACCGGGTAAATCATTGGGAAACTTATTAGCAATAGGGACCAACTCAAAAGTAGTTGTTAAGAATCTGTATCTCTAACCCGAATAAGATGGTATATGTAATCCTTAGCAATCTTCTTTTTAGGTTTAAGATAAGAAACAAATTGAACCATATGCATAGAATTTCCCCATTTCCACTCTACGATGGGTTCATTTGGAAACTAAAAATTGAATACTTGGGTTCTACAATCAATAGAAGCACATCAGGAACAGAGCCAATCCATATCAAGAATAACATAAAAATCTAACATATCAAGCTCTAAAAGATCAACATGAGTGACTCTATGGGATAAGGAGACGGGACAATTTCTATAGATTCTCTTAGCCACAATAGACTCACCAATAGGAGTAGAGAAAGAAAAAAAAATCTAACAACACATCCGGAGAAATATCAAGCCTCATTGCCATGCCATATATGACGTCACAAAGACAAGGTAACACTGGGATCAAGCAAAGAATAAACATCAAGATGAAAGATTTTCAACATATCAATAACTACATCAGGAGAACCCTCTTGCTCATGACGAATTTGAAGTGCATAAAATATGTTTTTCTTCTAACTTCAACTAGGACCTGTCAAATGGTAAAGTTGAGCCCTTTGACAATTATCTCCTTCATTATTAGCAACTGAGGGGCAATCTCTTATCTTATGATTCATCTTACCACAACCAAAACATGCATTGGAACCGCCTAGACATTTACCCTCATGTTTTCTTCCACATCTAGCACAAGTAGACAATGAAGATCCACCACTATTTCCTCCTTGAGGCTTAGGGTTATATACTCTATCTTTGTTGAATTTTTTAGCCGGAGCATTGGAGGAACCTTGCACGGAAAACCTTTGTCAGAACTTAGAACGGCCATGTCCATTAGACCTCGAATGTGAAAAGTCACCATCACCAGTCTTTGCCCTCTTTGCCTCCCTAGACCTTTCTTTAAGCTTCTCCTCTTCAATTTGTTGAGCATTAACCATTAGGCGAGAAATGTCCATATCATTGATGAGCATGGTGGTACAACATTCTTTAACCACCATCTCGGATACTCCCAAAAACAAACTTCCTCATCCTTGCCCGAGGATCGACAACCATAGTTAAAGCATATGTAGACAATTGCAAGAACTTCAAGGCATACTCCTTCACACTAATATTTCCTTGAATTTCCTAAAAATCTTATAACCTCCTATTCATAAATGTGGCGCGCTTCACACTTATGAACAAGACTGTACACGATGTGGCTAAAAGACTTCCTAGGACCTTTAAAAACCATGTACTCTGAATACCAAGATTGTGACGGCCCAAAGTATACCCTTGGCATAACATGGCGTATAGGATCCCGAGAGTCCCTACACAAAACAGTCTTATATCACAAAGAGTTTGACAACAGCGGAAGCCTAACATAAGTCTCAAAGCCATCTAATACATCATAAGGAAAAAAATTGGAACGTAACACATACATCACCTCTGAAATTAAAATGACATAAAGCAATAAAAAAGTCTCGGTCCTCAGAATAAGAGGATTCACCAATATTTAAAAGCTCAAAAGGATCAACTAGCCACGAGTGTGTGGAATAAGAGTGGTAGGCCCTGCATTAGTGAAATAATATAGGCAAAAGTATTCATTAGTACATGAAATGTACTAAGTATGATAGTAATGCATAAGGGTTATGAAATCATGCTAAAAGGGACTTTACATGACATGCAATGACCAAGCTAAATCGTAAAAATAACATGTTAGAAAACATAAGCATAATTATGGTCAATGAAAACTAAACATCTTTAAAACACATTTGAGATACTTTTAGAAAGAACTTTCGTTCATTATTGTGGGTAGTTTGACATTAATAGACATAGACCATGTGAGCTATAACATGGAATCTGGTGTATATCCTACACCGAAAAGATATGTCCTTACTTGCCAAGCTAAGAACCATAAAGTTGAGCTAAAGTGGATCCACTAGCGAATGTCTATCTAAGACAAACCTATGGTGGCACATAGTTATGGGACTTGTGCAATCGTCGCTAGTCCTCTCAGTACTAAGCATAAGCCCACGAAATTTTCATTTATCATATTTATCTTATTATTTATGGAAAGGCGCAATTAAGTAGTCAATCCAAGCTAGAGTTTATTTAGAATAGCCTCTAAATCTTGATTCAAATTAGTTGAGAAAACCTTTCAACCCTATGAATCCTTCATGTGAGAATAAATTTTCACAACAACAACATCGATGCTTTATTTTCGAAGCAACCCCAAATCATTCATATCAATTCCATAGAAAGGAACATGCATATCTTCATAAATTCATATTTCATAGACTATAAACTTAATCATATGCTCATAGTCTAAAATTCATGGGGCAAGCATGAGTTCATACAGATTTAGCTCCAAACTATGTAATTTCTTTAATTTATGCATAAATAGATAGAAAACAATCAATTTGATCAAGAATGAAAAGAACCCATGAACATTGAATAAAACCCTAACTTTGTTTGGGTAATCTAACTTGTAAAATTTGAGAATTTAAGAATCCTATGGAGGAAAAGACTCCATAGTTGAATAGCCAAATACCTTGATATTAAAAGCCCAAGAAAGATGGTGAATTGGAGACTTGAAAGAAACCCTAACTCTTCTTCTTCTTCCTTAGTCCGGAGAGAATTTGAGAGGGTGACTTTAGTGAGTTTTAGGGAATTTAGGAGAATGAGTTTAAAATGGGTGATTTGGGGTTTAAAACATTTAGATAAGGCATAGGGTAGAAGACTAGAAGGTAAACGACATAGTATTGGGTCAATAAATTCAGGAAAAGACCCAGAAGCCCCTTTTAAAATAATTGCCAGGCCCCCATCTACAGTTGGACCTACGGTCCGAGGTCCTTCTATGGATCGCACTAGTCGACCGTAGATAGGTTACTAGGACTTTAAATGTTAATCATTTTTTGACGGAACCTATGTATGGCTCGTAGTTCTTCATATGGACCATACATACCAACCGTATAACCCAACTTTGACCCTCAAAATTTTACTAAGTCGGGGACTCACTCACCTATGAGACCTATCTACGACTCGTACAAAGGTTGACGAACCGTCCTAGTGAACCGTCAAAAGGGTACTGGGACATGATTCAAAATTTTTATTTTCCCCAGTTCCTATGGTTTCCATCAACGGCCCGTAGAAGCATCTATGGTCTGTAGATGGGACCCGTAGACACAGACACTAGCCCAAAACTGCATTTTCCTTCTTTTCCAAATCAGAGGTGTTATAGTGGTCCTAGTTTCATGTAAACTTTGATTTTTTATAATAAATTTCATAGTTACACGGCTGTAATGACATTGATATGTGTTCCCACCTTACATCTACCTTGTGAAGAAAATAAATAAATAAATAAAACATAAAATATACATTTACTCTAACACAAACATATCATTTAGATATAGAATTTCAAATCCAAAGAGAACAAAATATCTCTTATAATTTTATTTTGTTTAGTTTTTCTCCCAACAATCAACCATCATAACAATACACATAATCTTAATTCTTATATATAGTAAAGAAAATAAAAATTAATCAATGGTATCTACTATAAAAGAAGTTATAATCGGTCCTAAGGTTATATTTAAGCTCAAATTCTCTAACTAAGTAGAAAATCTATTTATCAGATAAAACAACTATCGCGACCAAAAGGTTTAGGTCATAATGGCACACACCCTGAAAATTCCCAAAATGGTGTGTAAGCCAAAAATAACACACAAACGAGACTCCCAAAGATATGTCAGGCCACAAACGATAGGAAAAAAAAACAACAAAACATATCTCAAAACCAGGTAGCATAAGTATAAAGAGCATCTAATACAACTTTAGAGTATGAAACACATCACAAGTCTCTAAAAAAAAATAGAGATTGAAAATAAAGAATGGAACTAATGGTGATCCAGCAACAGGATCTCACCACCACTCTGGAAAGATCTCTAAAGCTAGAAACAATCTGCCACTGCGGAGAGTACCCTGACTAGAATCTACATAAAAAATGATACAGAAGTAGGGGTGAGTACAATCCAGAAGTACTCAGTAGGCTTGGCTGATTGAGGAAAATGAATTAATCAACTTATGAAATAAACTAAGGAATGCTTCCACCTACATACAGAAAAGTCTCACTCAGGCAATGGTACCGCCAATTAATAATGAATGACGCGACTAAAGTAAACACATAATGTCACAGCATTTCCCATATCACAGACAAGTCAAGCAATTCAAATGATCAATGCAATGCAATGATGTTGGGGTACGGTAGAATCAAGGTTGTCACACAACCTATCGTATACAGTCTGTTGAGCTAAGCCTTCCGAACAAGGATTCATAGGGACTCACAGTCTATATACCAAATTACAATCTCAATATCACATCAACTTGTCACCTCAGCGTGGTCAAGAATATATAAAAAGGTGTCTCATTTTCTTTCTCAGAAGGAATCTCCACATTTTTCTCAATTTTCCAAGAATATGATATGATGAATGAGGATGGATGCATCACAATACATATATAACATGGAGGCAATAATCAACTCAACATGTATCAACAGTCTAAATTTCTCAAAACTTAATTGAATCATGATATACACCCTCATATAAAAAAGAAAAAATTGTATGAAATAGCAAACTATTAATTCAAATTAAATGTTATAGCCATAGTTTCCTTTATTTGTAATTCGCAGCAAATATTCCATGTTTTTTGCCATCCCATTTGTTTACCGAATACAAATTGATCGAAATATACAAATCCATGACCCTTTGTATACCGGAATATACAAATGTAGGATCCATTTGTATACCAAAATATACAAATGCAGGACCCATTTGTATACAGAGATATACAAATAGACCGAAATATACAAATGTAGGACATATTTGTATACCGAAATATACAAATGCAGGACCCATTTGTATACTGAAATATAAAAATACACCCAAAGACAAAAAAAATTTTATGTATATGTATATCGAAATATACAGATTAATAGCCATAGCAAACATAAAGTTTGCTATGGAGCGCAATTATACAAACTATAGCTATAACATGCAAATATGATTCTTCTGTTTGCTAAACCTAAACTTTACTCTATAAAAAATAGAGGGAAAGAGTTCATTTAAAATAAGTGAATTCTATTTAGAAAGCATTTCATTTACTCAACAAATTTTAATGTTTCCAACTCAGCCCCTCACTCGGGCACTATAAGTCAAATAACATTACAAGGCTCTCTCACAGGCAACTCATGATTCGTATGCTCTCAAAGCAAATAGAACATTAATTAAGGCCTCAACACAAGCTAAATAACACATATAAAGCCCCATACGGAAAACAAAATATAATCAAGCCCCCGTACAATACAACTCACAGCCCAAAATCATGCTACGATCCCATCCCATAGCCTAAGACATAAGAATGATCAATAACCTAATTCTAGTCTAGGAGAAGAATAGTCAAACCAACCTCAAGGCCGAAACTTCTCCCGAGCAACTCTACCAGAGCAAATCCTCAACTACACACTAAAAGAAATGATCCTCAACCATCAAGAATGGAAAGAGTTCATAAAAAAGAATCCAATGATACCCATATTGATAGGATTTGAAATCGGTTATAAAATAGTTCAAAAATCATTTCAAAAATAAAAATGGTAAAATCGGATTTTTAGTTGAAAATCAAGTTCTACAATCCAAGAGAAGTTCATGGTTGAAAACTCCATTTAAACAAATCAAGAATCGAGCTCTAAATAAAAAATTTACTACTTTCCCAACTTTGGGAGAAAAACCCCCAAAACTCACATTTAAAATGCGGTAAAAAATGAGAAACTTTGGAAAAACTTTGTCAAAATCAGTTTAGCCATGATAAAAGAACCTTAAACCCCAAAAATCAATGAAAACTCATTCCAAATCAACCTTTAATCGACAATTTTCAATTTCTTTATTTTGGGGTTTAAAATCTCAACATAATGGATCGAAATAATGAAATATGAAAGTGATATTCTTGGGAAAAGAGTATAATAGGTTTAGAAATATGAACCCAATGATTATGAAAGAAAAACGCATAAAAAATCACCTCAAACCGACTTTTCTAGCTCCCAAAATGTCAAAATTACGAAATGGGTTCGAATATATATTTAACTCAACGATTTTGTCACTAAAATTCATTTTTTGTCACTAAAGGTCAATTTGATTGCCACTAAAAGTGCGCACCAGCAACCTTAAAATCATCTTTTTGACCCTCAAAACTCATTCGGAATCCTATAAACAAGAATCAATAGTACAAATTTATCATAAAATATGTTTTGGAACCAATGAATTCATCATATTTAATAAAAAAGATGGTTATGATCGAAATACCCCTCGGAACCCATTTAGGCCAAAAATCAACTTTTTACCTAAATATTCAAATCACAACCTAAGGTCTCGGGACTCTAACCGATCACCTTACTAGACCAAATTCGACGTTTCGAATTCAATTAAACTGATGGAATCCCCATAAAATGTTCAATACTCATAATGTTTGACCAAAATCAACCATATAAAAAATTCTCAACTTAAAAGGGGTAAAATTATCAAAAACACACCCGATTACATCAGAGACCACACCAACCATTCCAGCAACCCAAACAAAGCATAAAAAAGCTAAGAGAAATGGGAAAATGGTCATTTCACAATTAAAGAAAATTCACAGTTAAAAGCAAATTCACAAGAAATGGGACATTACAACAACTCTTCAATTATGCCTCCTGACATAACATCTCACATTTGACAATTAATTTCACTCAAATGGTGCCTCACATTCGTCAGCTCCGTGCAAATCTCGTGGATTATGTCCCTGTTATTACCAGGTGCCACAATTTTTGTAGTTAATTAAACATTGGACAGTAAAATGAGATAAAAATAGACATCAAAATAAGACATCCTTATAACAGTTATCTCTAAGATAATAAATAACAGTAGATGATGCTATTATAGAGAGATTTGACTCTGTATATATACACAATAGATCAGTAATTTTTTACAGATAACTAAGTACTAATTAAACTAACCTCGGTGAGATGATGCTCAAAATGTGATGAAATAAAATGTTAATGCCTTCAGTATTTATAGAGTATTTGTGGTCCTAGTTTCATATTAACTTTGATTTTCCATAATAAATTTGATGGTTACATGACTGTATATGAAATTGATATGTGTGCACACCTTACATCAACCTTGTGAAGACAATAAATAAATAAAACAGAAGACATAGAATTACTTTAACACAAACACATCATCTAGATATAGAATTTCAAAGTCAAAGATAATAAAATCTCTCTTATAAAATTATCTTTTTCAGTTTTTCTCCTAACAATCAATCATCATAACAATTCACATAATCTTCTTTCCTATATATAGAAAAGAAAATAAAAATTAATCAATGGTATATACGATAAAAGAAGTTATAATCAGTCTGATGTTCATATTCAAGCTCAAATTCTCTATCCAAGTAAGTAGAATATCTACTTATCAGATAAAACAACTTTTAAATTGTGCCTCCTAACATAACATTTCACATTTGACAATCAATTTCACTCAAAAACTGCCTCATATTCGTTAGCTCCGTGCAAATCTCGTGAATTCGATCTCCGTTATTATTACCAGGTGCCATAATTTTTGTATTTAATTAATCACTGTAAAAAAAACGACAAAATAGATGACACAAAAGACATATCTATAACAGTTATCTCTATGACAATAAATGATGCAATTATAGAGAGATTTGACTGTGTATATATGCACAATATATGAGTGAATTTTTGCAGATAATTAAGCACTAATTAAATTAACATTGGTGAGCTGATTCTCAAAATGTGATGAAATAAAATGTTAAATCCTTCAGTATTTATAAAGGATTTGTGGTCCTAGTTTCATATAAACTTTGACTTTAATTAATCAATTTGATGGTTGTATGACTGTATATGAAATTGATGTGTGTGCACACCTTATATCTACCTTGTGTAGACAATAAATAAATAAAAATGAAAACATACATATACTTTAAAACAAACACATCATTTAGATGTACAATTTCTAATCCATAGAGAATAAAATCTCTCTCATAAAAATTATCCTTTTCAGTTTTTCTCCCAACAATCAACCGTCATAACAATTCGCATAATCTTCCTTCCTATATATAGAAAAGAAAAGAAAAATTAGTCAATGGTATCTACGATAAAAGAAGTTATAATCATTCCTAAGTTTATATTCAAGCTCAAATTTTCTGTCCAAGTAAGTAGAATATCTACTTATCAGATAAAAAAACTCTTCAATTGTGTCTCATAACATAACATCTCGTATTTGACAATCAATTTCACTCAAATGGTGCCTCATACTCGTCAGCTCCGTGAAAATATCGTGGATTCGATCCATATTAGTATTACAAGATGCCACAATTTTTGTAGTTAATTAATCCTTGGACAAAAAATGAGAAAAAAAATTAGATGTGATTATAAGACTTCTCTATAACAGTTATCTCTATGAAAATAAATAACAATAGATAATGCAATTATAGAGAGATTTGATTTTGTATATATACACAATAGATGAGTAAATTTTCGCAGATAATTAAGCTCTAATTAAACTAAATTCAGTGAGATGATGCTCAAAATGTGTGAAATAAAATGTTAAAGCCTTCGGTATTTATAGAGAATTTGATTTTCATAATAAATTTGATGGTTACATGACTGTATATGAATTGATATGTGTGCACACCATACATCTACCTTGTAAAGACAATAAATAAATACATAAATAAATAAAACAGAAAACATACATATACTTTAACACAAACACATCATTTATATATAGAATTTGAAATCCAAAGAGAATAAAATCTCTCTTATAAAAATTATCTTTTTCAGTTTTTCTCCAAACAATCAACAATCATAACATTTCACAAAATCTTTCTTCTTATATATAGAAAATAAAATAAAAATTAATCAATGGTATCAACGATAAAAGAAGTTATAATCAGTCTTATGTTTGTTATCAAGCTAAAATTCTCTATCTAAGTAAGTACAATATCTACTTATCATATAAAAACAACACTTAAATTGTGCCTCCTAACATAACATCTCGCATTTGATTATCAATTTCACTCAAATGGTGCCTCACATTCGTCAACTCCGTGCAAATCTCGTTGATTTGATCCCTGTTATTATTATTAGGTGCCACTATTTTTGTAGTTAGTTAATCACTGGACAAAAAAATGAAAAAAAATTAGTTGTCACAATAAAACTTCTCTATAACAGTCATCTCTATGACAATAAATAACAATATATAATGCAATTATAGAGAGATTGGACTGTGTATATATACACAATAGATGAGTCAATTTTCGCAGATAATTAAGCAGTAACTAAATTAACCTCAGTTAGATGATGCTCAAAACATGATGAAATAAAATGTTAAAGCCTTCTATATAGAGGATTTGTGGTCCTAGTTTTATAAAAATTTTGATTTTTCATAATAAATTTGAATTTTCAAGATACAGAAGAAATAGAAGGATCATAATTATTTGTCAGTTTTTGTTAGTTTAATATATCTATGGCCCCTCAAACTTATCAACAAAATTTATTTACACTTAAATTATAATTTATTTCAATTGAGCAATCGAACATATAAAACATCTCTATTAGATACTTAAGATCAAAGTTTTATTTTTTTTACGTGTTATCAAACATCTAACCTAGATACATTGACGAGAGGGAGTTGCTCGGATGGTAAGCACCCCTCACTTCCAACCCGAAGGTTGCGAGTTCGAGTCACCAAGGGTGCAAAAGGGGTGGGAGCTCATAGGGAGGGTAAAAAAAAAACCTAGATAAATTAACCAATTAAATACTTAATCTTATTTAATTATACAAACTAGCTAGTCTCAATAAGTCATAAAACCTTTCCAGTTGAATTTTAATAACAATTACTTAAGCCTTTTATTTTGAATATAAAAAAATAATACTTGACTAATTTTCCTTCAGTGATATATACTCTCTTCAAAATTAAATTTTTTGAACAGACTTTTATTTATTCAAAAACCATTACTGGTAATGTCTCATCAATCCCTATCAAATCAGTAAGAGTGAATTAGTTAAATACTCCATTTGTCTCTAATTATTTGTCCACTTTTGAATTGATATATCAATTAAGAATACGATAATTGACATACTGAGTTTATCATTTTACTCCTATTAATTTTGAAGTGCATGAATTAATATATTTTTTAAAGTAATTAATTGAGAGTATAATAGGTAAAAATATTGTCCTTTCTTGATTTGTCAAAATGAATAAGTAATTAGGGACAACTAAAAAAAAAAAGTAGACAAGTAATTAGGAACAGTGGAAGTATTAGCTTTTACATTAAATATAAAGTAAGTCTAAAAGAGTGGTCAACAAAAAATTAAAATAAAGAGATAGATACAATACTATAAATCATAAGAAATGTTAATGTTATCTTATCGAACATAAAGGGAGACGTGGACGTTTGAAATTATCCCTATTTATTAAGTGAAGCCATTTCAAGTTAATATTAATAAAACAAACACACGAAAACCATCAATTTAGATATTGTCACATTTTATGCACCAATTAATTATCTGACAAATTTTATCTATTAATTATTCATGTCATGTCTTTGTTTTTAGAGTAGAACAAGATCATAATAAAGGAACAAGAGGGTCCACTAAGATGACAAGCAACTACCTCTAAAATATCCATAGAAAAGCCTCAGATGAAGTAAAAAAGAAGAATAATCACGTAGATTTGGGCTCGTACTCATTAAGAAAACTACTTAACACTAAGTAAAGAAAAGGAGAATACAGGCACTCATTTAATCCCAATCGAACCTGCATAGAAACCAGCCAACCTAACATTCCAGAAATCATGGAACATATAGTTTAAAAGTAACATATCAACAAATATAGATCAATCACGTTCAAGTATCAAGTACGTCAGTGATGTGCAATGCAATGATATGTCAAGTAAAATGATGCATGTTTTGTCCTACGATACACATCCACTAAATCTCATACCGGAACTAGGTGGACCCCTAGTCCATGCATTTGCCACAGACGTATGGCCTAATCCTTATTTCATCTTAATGAATTCGCCACGGACGTATGGCACGTTCCCTATTTCCACTCGATGTTTCCGCCACAGACTTATGGCCCTATCCCTATTCCCTCTCATCCTCTCCAATATCATCACCATAGTGATACATCATCAATGCAAACATAATAGTGCAATCATCAATATGGGAATGATAACTCAACATCAAAATCAATCAACGGTCAATCAAAGCATATCATCAAGCGATTCATCTCATCCGGCCAATTTTCCATTGTATAATCAAGTCACAAAAATCAACAAGATTCTCATTTTAACCCAAGTTATTTAGAAAGTTCACATCATCAATTTACCATACACAAATAATACATTATGAATCCCTTCACCAATTCTCATTACTCCCCTACACACACAACTAGGAAGTACAAGATTCTACATACTCAACAAAGGTCTTGAAGTTTACTTTCATTAAGAAAATCACATAATCACTCTGGTACTTGAGTTTTCCCCCTCCATAGGGTCTCCAAATAAACACAAGTTATTCAAATACAAAATTTGAATTCAAAACTATCAACACCCATCTTAAGCATTTTGGAAAATGAGGTCAAATCGATCCCAAAACACGATTCTGAAAATGAAGATTAAATTTGTAAATTTATACATGAAAGCATTACCAAAGAATTTAGAAGTCATTAATTGGCGAAAACCATTTCGCAAAAGTAGTTGTGTTCCATTCATAATCACTATTTTATCACAACATGAAGTTCTTGAAAACCTCCTTAGGTTTAAATCCAAAATATAAATTTAGATTACAAAATCTTGCAATAATTAATAAACAATAAAGAGGGAGAGTTCAAATTTGTTACCCAATTGATAAAACTTGAAATCCCCTTAAAATCACCAAAGTCGAGCTCTAAAAGTTCAAAAATGGAAAAATGGGATTGAAACTCAAATTTTGGAAAGATATACAACAAAGGGTCCTCACGAATGCGACCCCTGCCGCCAACGCGAACTGACGGCTCATTAAAGCCCATGAAAGCGACCATTTCCTCCGCGATTGCAATGAAGAGTTTATTTGACCCTCCGCGAATACGGCAAGACTCTCACGAATGCAAATGTCAACACTTTGACCTCCCACAAATGCGTTCAAGCCTCCACGAATGTGGGGGTTCCAAAACTCTACCCTCCGTGAACGCAGTCCCAAGCTCTGTAAATGAGAAGGGTTGGTACCAAATACCCAGATCAGAATATCAGCCAACACCTAAGCCTCTAAATGGACCCTTGGGATTCATTTGGAACCCCCTACACACAAACCAAATATGCTATCCAACTAAACTCGACGTTCGAAACTCAATGGAACCATCGAAACACGAATCTGAAGTCTCCTTAAAAATTCAACCAAGACCTTTCCTAGACCTAAAATCATTCTCGAATCCAATAGAACTATCAGAAATTCAATTCTAGCATTCGAACTCTGAATGTTTACCAAGGTCAACTCAAAGGCTAATATTTCATAAACTTTCACCTTAAGACATCAAATCTATGAATCAACTACGAATCTGAACTCACAATTCTCTTAGACCAAATTCTGCGTCTCGGAGCTGATGGATCTAACAAAATTCCATTCAAAGACTCCAAACACTGATTGTTAGTGAAAACACCTTTAAACAACTTAAGCATTTAAAAACTCAAAACTTCCAAAAATCACAGTCTTTTACTTAAATATCAAAATTAACTTCACATACAGACCAGAAATGACACAAGGCAACTATCAGAGGGTTAAATGGTTCCAAAAGTAACCTTTCAGGTCATTACATTATCCTTCACTAAAAACCATATTCATCTTCAAACATAAAGTAAAAGAAAGTACCTGAAGCTTCAAAAAGTTGAGGATATCAGGCATGCATGTCAGACTCCGTCTCTCAAGTCGCCTCTCCAACTGAATGGTGCTTCCACTTTATCTTCACAGAAGCGATCTCCTTGGTCCTAAGATTGTGAACCTTTTTATCCAATATAGTTATAGGCTCCTCCACAAAGGATTAATTTGGACCCAACACTACTGAATTGACTGAAAGTGCACAAGACTCATTTGACACATACTTCCAAAACATGGAGACATAAAAATTAGGAAAAACAAGTTACAAGCTAAGTGGCAAGGCTAACGTTTAGGCCATCTCTCTAACTAGACTCAAAATCTCTAAAGGACCAATGAATTTAGGGCCAAGCTTTCCCTTCTTCCCAAACCTTATCACACCCTTCATGGGCGAGACTTTGAGACAAACATGATCACCCATCATAAACTCCAAAGCTCGAATCCTCTTATCTACATAATTCTTCTGTCGACTATGAGCCATCAACAGCCTGCCCTGAATCATACGAACATGCTCCATAGAATCTCTAAGAAAGTATATATCCGATGAGTTTATCTCAACTGAATCAAACCAACCGATCAGAGATTTATAACGCCTCAAATGAGGCTATCAGAATACTAGAGTGGTAACTATTTGTCACGACCCAAAGTACACTCTAGATGTTACATGTCATATAAGACCCGAGAGGCCGTACACAAGTCATTTGTCATACATACAACATAATATAATAGACAAAAGTAGAAACTTTCATATCAATAAAAGAGTTTGACATAAAAGCAGAAGGTAACCAAGTAGAAATCCTTGTATTGCACTAGGAAGTCATTTTCCTTAAATTTGAGGAAAATAAGTTGATTTTGAAAATATTTTCCAAAACATTTAAGCTAACCAAACATGAGAAACATACTAAACACACCCATATTCTCTCTCAAGCAATATATAAAGATCTAAAGCTAGAATTAATCTTTCATTCTCAATTCATAAATTAAACACATGATAATATATTGAATCCAAGGAAATCAAAGTAAAATAGAGCAATACACATTATCCCATCAATTTTATCAAATTCCCACTCCATTTGCACACCCCTAGATTAGGAGTTTTAGACAATTATATTAAAAGTAAAAATAAAATATACCAAAAAATTCTCGGGCAAATGATTGTTGGCTTGTAACTTCAATTTCAAAGACCCACTTCCGAATTCCTAAAAATTATGGGTTACAATATTGTTTTTCATTCTACATAATAAAAAGGTTATAATGTACTCTACTGAGGAAAGTTTTAGATTTTAATTGTTTGAGTAAAAGTTACTAGTTTCTCTCTCTTTTTAGCTATTCTTCCCCTCACAACTATGTGGAGAAGATTGTCATCCTGATGATCATGCAACAATCTTCAAACTTCCCTCTTGGCAAAGTTTTAATCACCATATCAGAATCATTGTCATCTGTATGAATCTTTTCAAGCTCAAGCAACTTAAAATCCAACATATCTTGAATCCAATGGTATCTCACATAAATGTGATTAGAACGACTATGAAATGTAAAATTCTTTCCAAGGTGTATAGCACTTTGACTGTCGCAATAAAGCACATACCTCAATCGAGCACAACCAAGTTCCTCCAAGAATCTCTTCCTCTAAACAAACGCTTTACAAGCTTCAACAGTAGCAATAAGCTCAGCTTCTGTAGCAGATAGAGCAACACATTTTTTTCAATTTGGATTTCCAAGACACATCTTTCCTGCAAAAGTAACCAAGTACCCTGAAGTAGACTTGTGAGTATCAACATCACCAACCATGTTTGAATCAGTATAACCACAAAGAATAGGATTCTCTGTACCAAAACACAAACTCAGACTATAAGTGCAGCAAAGATATCTCATCACCAATTTCACAACATTCCAATGTTCTCTTCCCAGATTAGAAAGAAAATGGCTAAAATCACCAACAATGTGAGCAATAGCTGGTCTTATACAAACCATCGTATACATCAAATTACCAACACCTGAAGAATAAGGAACTTTTTAAAATATATCTCTTCTCATCATCACTAAAATGACACTGCTTCTTGCTAATTTAAAGTACATAGCTAAAGGTGTCATAGGTTTATCCATACTGATTTTGCGAAGTACTTCTTGAATGTACTTCTCTTCTGATAACCATAACTTCTTGTCATTTCTATCACGAATAATATGTATGCCAAGAATCTACATTGTCGGTCCTAAGTCTTTTAAAGCAAAAGACTTACTCACTTGCTTCAACTTCTGAATCCGGCAAGTATTATGACCAACAACAAGTATGTCATCAACATAAAGCAACACAAAAATAAAGTCACCATCGGAGAATGTTTGCACAAAAATACAATTTTCTGAAGAAGTCTTCTTGAAGCCCTGCTGACTCATAAAATAACTAAACTTATTGTACCATAGTCTAGGAGCTTGTTTCAGACCATACAAGCTCTTCTTCAATTTGCAAACATAATTCTTTTTACCCTTTACTTCAAAACCTTCTCACTGCTCCTTATAAATTTCTTCATCTAAGTCACAATGGAGAAAAGTAGTTTTAACATCCATTTTCTCAACCTATAAATCTTAACTTCCAGCCAAGCCTAGAACCACACGAATGGATGACATCTTCACAACTAGAGAAAATATCTCATAAAAATCAGCTCCCTTATTTTCTAGTTAAATCCCTTCATAACTAATCTAACTTTGTATCATGGAACTAGATTACCATCTTCATGTTTCATCCAGAAAACCCACCTGTTTTTTAAAGCTTTTCGATCTTTAGGTATGATTATCATGTAAGGATTTGATCTCATCTTCCACTACATCAAATCACCTTTATGTTTCTTCACTTTACATGGCCTCATAGAGACTCTCAAGTTCTCCCCCATTAGTCAAGAGTACATACTCATTAGGAGAATAACGAGATGAAGGATATTCTCTCTCTAGCATATTGTTTTAGAGAATTCTCAAGGGCATCAATAATTGGTTGTCAAACAACCACACCATCTTGCACTAGAGCATCAACAACATCATACTAGTCATTATAAACATGATCATCATCTTCATTAGAAATATGATTTTCATTATTATAAAGATTTCATCATGTGCAATAGTGAAAGGAACTGGATCAATATCAACTAAGCTCTTACTACTCTGAGAATCAAATTTCACAGTCTTGTCAAAATCTTCAATTGTTTGGTCTTCAAAAACATTACATCACGGCTTCTAACAAGTTTCTTCTCAACTGGATCATAGGACCGATAGTATCATAACTCAGAATTTGGAAAATGAAAGAAATTTAAAAGATGGCTAATGTTCAAGTACACAAGGCCACTCTACAGTTCATAGATCAATCTCTTAGGAAGGGGGAAAATTATTTTAGAAATCAACCCCTAGTAACTCATTCTATGATTGACCTGGACGATCCATCAAATATAATACGGACTCTAGAAAAGTCCCACAAAAAGGTTCTAGACTTAGTGAAAGTTTGAGTTAGAAGTTGAGGTCTACAAATGGGGTCTACGGACCATAGGAAGTTTGATGGTCCGTAGAAATGAGTCATTAATTTTCAAAAAATTTAGGCCCCAATAACTAGGCCTCTGGTTGACCAGTACGATCCGTAGGAATTTCTATGGTTCGTAGGTCACAGCCGTAGGGCGGACCGACGATATTTTAAATGGTGTTTTTATCTGTTACTATACACCTAATTGCTATACTACATCATTTTGCCTAATAAAAAGGACCTTAAGTGATGTTTATTCCAAATCTACCCATTCTCCTTCATTCTCCTAAAATGCCTAAAGTTCCTCTCAAAGGGTTTTTTATCCAAGGCTCTTAAGGATTCTATGCATCAAGTTCAAGTCTATTTTTTCTTCATCAATTTCTTAGGGCTTGAAGATCAAGGTATGTAGGGAGTTCATCAATGGGTTCTATTCAACCATTGAGTCCCAAATATCTCTTCAATTCTCCAAGTTGAATTCTCAAATTTTGGTTAGGTTTTCATTCAATTCCTCATGGATTCTATTTGTATGGATTTAATTGTTTGATTTTGATCATATGATGATTATTTAGACTCAATTAATTTTTTTATAATCAATTCCATATGAACCATACATTGATCATGATTTTGATTATGAATCCTTACTCACATAAATTTGTAGAGAAATTATGAATCTATAACTGATATTTTTCATGAGCTTATGCATGACTGATAAAATAAAAGTTTTATGATCTAGGTTGCTTGAGATCAGCATCAATGAAATTGTGAAAAGTTTTCTCACATATTAAGGAATCATGGTTTGGTGAAAGGTTTTCTCACATATGTTAGATTCACGATTTAATGAGCTTCTCTATGATGTTTTGAGCTTGGATTGGTACCTAAATTGTGTTTTCCATATATGATGATATGTTTTGTGAAAATGACTATTCCGTTGAGATTAATTTAGCACCGAGAGAACTTTGAGGTGGAGTCTTAAATAGGATAGTCTGTAGTAGCAACCTCTAGTTCCAAATTACGTGCCCCCATAGAATTACCCTAAATGGCCTAGCTAGCGGATCTGCATATAGCATATGAAATGATATGTAGTTCTACCTTGGCAAGTAGACTCTCCTTATGAGGGAGTTACATTAGATTTCATGCATAGCTCGCATAGTCTATTGTCAGTTAAAGCTAATATCCCACAAAATGAATTAAGTTACTTTCAAATGTTTATGAAGCTTCCTTTATGATTTCAAGATGCATTGACCATGTTCATTATTATGATTATTTTTCAAAAGTTTTTAATATGTTAAGCTTGGTCATGCACATCATGTTTTTGATGATGTCCACTTATGAACATGTCTTACGTTTTTATGCAAATCCCTCATACTTAGTGCATTGCCTACATTGTTTCACTAATGTAGGGATCGAAGATTCCTCTGCCTCCATTCTTGGCTAGTTAATCACTTTGAGATTTAAGATTTGGTGAGTCCTCATGTTTTGAGGTCCATGTCGCTCCTATTTTAGTTTCTTGTGTATTTATGTTTCAAATGTTTTACGTGGTGTATGGTTTATGTCCCAACCACTCCTTTTGATTTAATAGATGGCTTGTGAAACCTATGTTAGATTTTTGCTTTTAAATGTCAAACTCTTTGATTGATATGAAATGCTTTACTTTTGTCTATTACTATATGTATTTGTATGTCAAGTGACTTGTGTAGGGAATTTTGGGGTCCTATACTCCATGTCACATCTAGGTTGTACTTTGGATTGTGACAAACTTTATATTCAGAGCACAAGGTTTTAGAAAAAAGCCCTAGGATTTCTGACAAGCTACGTTGCGAAGAGTCTTGTTCATAAGTGTGAAGCGCGTCACATTTATGAATAAGAGGCTACGAGGCATTTAGACTTCACTTCTTTCATTACTCTAAAGTCGTTATATAGAGTATATCTCTATAAAGATTATTATCCTAAATTATGTTGATTATTTTCAGGATATGGCCTCTAGAACAGCCTATGCGAGAAAGAATGCGAGTAACGACAATGTGGATACCGAGGTTCCTTAAGTTCCGATTGATATTTTGGTCGAGCAAATGACTCATACCGTTTCAAGTGTTGGATCAAGCCATGATGGCCCAAGTTAACAGAGAGGCTAATTCTCCCGTGAACCCAAATACGGGTACTGCGGTGGAATGATAAAGGACTTCACTAGGTCGAATCCTCCAGAATTCCATGGTTCTAAGGTTGATGAGGATCCTCAAGAGATTATTAATGAGGAGTCAACCATTTATCAACTCAAGGGTTTTGCTAAAGTATGGTTTGAACAATGGAAAGGTGAGATGGTTATTGATATGGGCCCTCTTAATTGGGAGAAATTTAAGGGAGCTTCGCTTGATCATTTCTATCCTCTTGAAATCAGAGAAGCAGAAGTTTTTGATTTCATTAACCTCCGACAAGGAAATATGAGTGTGAAGGAGAATGTTTTGAAGTTCACTGAATTGGCTAAGTATGCTTCAACTATGGTTGCCAACTCTAAAGTAAGAATGAGTAAGTTTATGCCGGGTGTTTCAGACTTGGTTTTCAAAGAATATCGTACCGCCTTGTTGATCAAGGAAATAGATATTTCCCGGTTAATCATACATGCCCAACAAATTAAAGAGAAAAAGCTCAAGGAAAGGTCAAAGTGTCCAGGAGGGCATGGACCGGTGATGGTGACTTTTCTCATTCTAAGTCTGGTCGACAAGGGCGTCCTTAATTATGGTTAAAGTTTTCCGGTCAAGGTTCTTCTAATGCTCCAGCTTCTCAGTTAAACAATGATCGGGTGTCTAACCCAACGCCTCAAAGAAGAAACGGTGGTAATGGATCTTTATCCCAACTTTCTCGAGGTGTGGTAAGAATCACTTGGGGAAATGCTTAGCAAGTATGGATAGTTGTTTTGGTTGTCGGAAGAGTAGTCACAAAGTTCAATATTGTCCATTACAAGTTATCAACGGTAAATATTATAGGCAAGCTCAACCTCGTGGTTTCCGTTTGGGTTCTCCAAAGCAAAATAGATTGTATGCTCTTCAGACTCAAAAGGATCGTGAGCGTTCTCTAGAAAGTGACCGGTATGTTGAAAGTATTTCACTGTAATACTTATGCTTTACTTGATCTAGGTGCTACCTTATCATTTTTTACTTCTTATGTGGCCATGAGATTTGATATTGGTCCCGAAATCCTTTCAAACCCTTTTCATATCTCTACTCCCATGGGTGATGCTATTGTGGCTAAGAGAGTTTATAGAAATTGTCATATTTTCATTTCTCATAGTCACTCATGTTGATCTTGTAGGGCTTAATATGCTAGATTTTGATATTATTCTTAGGATGGTTTGGCTTCATGCATGTTATTCTTTTATAGATTGTAAGACTCGATTGGTCATTTTCAAAGTTTGGAATGAACCTATCATGTCATGGGAAGAGGGAACTTATGTTCTTAAGGGCCAGTTTATATCTTGCCTAAAATCTAGGAAAATGATTTCTAAGGGTTGCATTTAACATCTTGTTTGAGTTAGAGATATAGATACCAAAACCCCTACTCTTGATTCAATTCCAATTGTAAATGAGTATCGAGAAGTGTTTCTCAATGATCTTTTTGGTGTTCCTCAAGAAAGGGAATGTAATACCCCAAAAGTTGGAAAGTCAAAAGGTAAAGAAAAATGCAGAAATTGGATTGAAGCAAGTTTCTACGATTCCAACCTATGGCCCATAGGAAGGAAGTCATAGACCAGACTTAAGTTTTGGAAAACTTGGTTTTTGAAAATTGGACCTACAACTTCAAAGGACAAATAGTAGGGTGGTTGATGGGCCGTAAAAGGCACTCGTAGGATTGGTTTAGAGATTTTGTTTAGGACTTTAGGTCTACGGATGGTTTTGATGAGTCGTAGT
>JAJOOJ010016201.1:0-19044 GCA_029582625.1 Solanum boliviense | reverse complement strand
TATATATATATATATATATATATATATATATATATATATATATATCCTAATTATAACTCTTAAATCTTCATTTCAAATTAAAGTAAGGATTAAGAGCTAAGTTCGAAAAACCTTTTGAGTCATTTTGAGAAGTCTTATACAATCTTCTAGAACTTGAATTAAGACTTGAATAAATGAGTATGAGAATGAGGAGAGTTATCTTTCATGTTTCAAAATGAGAATAAGGGAACTATGTATTCCCAAGTGTAAGCACTTTTACATTTAAGACTAGAGGAAACCTTGATTTCTAAATGAGTTTATGAGAAGTTTTTGAGCATTATCTCTTTTGAGTAAAATTCTCAATTTGAGGATGATTTATGTTTTTATACATTTGAGCATGAGCTATGTATATTATTGGGAGTAGTATTGAGCACTGATATGGGGATGAGTTCAGACAACTCACATTCGTCATAAACCATGTAGTCAACATGGGTGAAGGATCATACTTTTTAGATTATTCCTTATTTCTTTTAAGCATATCTTAGTGGATCCACTTAGTTGAAGAGTTCTATACCCCGTCAAGGTATAGGACAACTTTGGCAGCGTGGGCAAGACGATGCATCATCACGTAGCTCATAGTGATGATTGTCCATTAGAGAATCTCCCAAAAAAGAATAAAAAGTCCACTATTGTATTTTTATTCATTTTGAGTTATTGTTTATTGTTTTAAAGCTTTATATCTATTGCGTATTATTATCATTTCATTCTTATTGAGTTGAGTTCAGTTGAGTTGAGCAGAGGTTAGTATGTCTTCCAATTCTACCAGTTCATATATATGGTTATGTTTCAGTATTCCCCTTACATGCTCGTACATTCAATGTACTAACGTCATTCGACCTTCATCTTTTCATGATGAAGATACAGGTGTTCAGGTTCATCAACAGGAGCTCCATTGATACCATTGCATTTCAAGCTAGCTTTGGTGAGCCTCTTTGCTTTCCAGAGGGCTTCACATTATGGTTTTGTTTTGTTAGGAGGTCGTGGGTCTTGTCCCGACTTCCCTCACAGTTTTTAGAGGCTTCATAAATAGTAGTAGTTAAAGAGTCTTTTTCCAGTTCCCCTTGTTGATGTTTTAAAGATTTTGATTTGAATATTTATGTTCATTTGAGTATTTCCGATCGTTTGAGTTAAGCTATTTTTATTAATGAGACATTATGAGTTTAGTTTTGCATTTGAGTTTTCTATATTATTGAGTAAGTCTTCCGCTGAGTATTGAGCTAGGCCAAGGGTTCACTTGAGGACCAACAATGGTTTTCGAGTGCCAACCATCCCAGGGTGTAGACTTGAGGCGTGACAAAATAATGCACCGCCTTAACTGGGACCATCTTTCCAGCAGAAGCCCTCTTATAATGAGCATGTTCACAAAACGTACAATTTTCTTATTCACCATCAGTCTTCTAAAGCAACATGTAGCCATTAACACAACAATGAATTCTATCGTACGACATTCCTAACTTGGAAACCAAATTCTTTGCTTGATAGAAGTTCTTAGATATGTTAAACTATGGATTAACTAGTTTACCCAAAATATCAACCATTGAGTTCATAGCCACATTAGGAACACTCTAATCTGATTTAATATTCATTAATCTAATCGCAACTGATGAGGCAGAATGCGGACTCCCTTCACATAATAGACGACTAAACTCTTCTATTTGATCATAAAAATGTCTTGCTTCTTCATTAGGAGTTTCATCAAAATATTTTTCGATTCCATCCCCTCCTTGAACCCCAAAATCATTATTGATCATTTCATGAACTCTATCATATTCAACCATAATTTACCCATGTGGTGCAAGCATAATATATTCATCCACATACATCTAATTATAAAACATACCATTCAATTCATCTCTTTTTTCATGATCAATCCATATAAAATATCTAGGCTTAAATTCATTACTGTATGAATGAACCATGATTGTATTTGCTTTAAAAAATTTCAAGCACCTACATGGACTGCATGGACACCTAATCAATATATTGTTCTTGAAAATATCAAGTGCTAGTTTATGTTTAATAAAACCTCGAACACCATCAATAAACTCATGTTTCAAACCATCACAAGTTTCATAATGCATATACATCCACAAACGATGATCCATTTACAAAAAATATTGATATTCAATTATAAATTAAATTTAATAATAATTTAACTAGATTAAACTAATTTATATTGTCAATAAATATATTTATACTTAATATATATTTTATTATTACTTATATATATTTAGCTAATTTATATACCTAATTAGTTCATAAATACTACGTTTCAAGAACTACAAAGTTCAAGCTTAATTAATTCATAAAGACTACATTTTATCAAGATTTCTAAAGTTCACAACCTAATAATAAATTTCAAGTTCTAAGTTCTAAGTTCAAGCTCTTACAAATTCAAGTTATAATTAAGTTCTAAGTTGTAATTATAAACTGTAATTAAGTTCTAAGTTAATAATACATTCTAGTTTAATTTTTCCAAGTTAAATTACAAAAAATCTATTTCAAGGATAATTAAAGTTCTAAAATTAAAGTGTCTAAGTTAGTTCAAGTAATTCATGACAGCATGAAGTTCTAAGTTCTAATTAATTAGTTCTAAAGTCTAAAGTTCAAAATTTATACCAACCAAAAAATTCTACTTAAGCTTAAGATTTCAAATAAATAATCATATTCCTAATTAAGTTTAAGTTATTATAAATTAAGTCCAAAGTTCTAATTAAATTAAACTATATTAAGGTCAATAAGATTTCAAGTACTTCAAAGTTCAAATTAAGTTCATAGTTTTAATTAAGTTCTAATTAAGTTCAAAATTATGTTCTAATTAATTAAGGTCAACAAGATTTCAAGTTCAAAAGTCTAGTTAAGTTCAAGTTCTTATAAATTCAAGTAATAATTAATTATAAGTTCTAAGTTGTAATTGAAGTTCATATCTAACTTCTCTAACTTCAAAATCACTTCATCAATATTAACTCAATAATACACAATTCACCATCTAATTCGGAAAACCCTAAATATATTCATGACATTCAAGTATATTCAATAGTTCAACTTTCCAAACATCTTATATTCAAAAAACTTCTGTATCAACTCAAAACACTTCAATTTCTAACTTTTCACTTCAAAACTCATCAATATCAACTCAAAAAAATACCCAATTTACAATCTAATTCAAAAATCCCCAATTCAAACTAAAGCCCAAAAATAAAAAATCCCCAATTCATTCATTAACTAACAATCAAATATACAAACTAACAATCAAATAACACAAATTCAACAAACTAACTAACAAATAAAATTTAACTCAAATTGAAAAAAAAAAACAAAAATGGAAACCCTAACCTGAAAAAGGAGAGAGAGATAGAGAGAGTGAGAGGGAGAGAGAGAGAGATTGTGGAAGGTATGAGAGCTAGAGGGGACGGAGTAGCGGGGCTGTGGGACTAAGGATGATGGCGGCAGGTGGCTGGGACGATGGCGTGGCAGCATGGTACTAGGGATTTTAGAGAGATGGAAGAGATGAGAAGAGAGAGAAAGAGGGATTGGAAAAACTGGTGATAAAACCCATTTGTACCAAACATATTTTAAAAAAGCGACGGAGACTGTCAATTTGTCCGTCACTTTTTTGAAAATATTTGACCTAAACTTTATCCAGCTAAGCGATGCTATCCATCGTCATTATAAAATATTTGACCAAAAAGGCTCTGCTTAGCCCACATGGCCATCTCCTGCTCAATAATAATCCCTAGATTCAATCTATCCCGATCAATGATAGATCCCAACAGGGCAGCCTTCGGGTGGCGGAGGATGGATTCATTCTGTGACGACATTAGTGTACTGCTAATAAACCCGAACCAGTACCTCACAACTACATTCAGGTCCTTCTCAATCTGGACCCCTAGCTCAATCCACAGAGGTGTAATGTCAAAAATCACGAGAGACAATCATCCCTTTAGATCGTCGAGGGTCTTCTTCTGAAACCTATCCGATAAGAAATAGACTATCTGGACTGTGCACCCCAATGCCTCATTTATGTCTGAACTACTGCATTTCACCTTTTTACCTCACACCACTACATGATCAACAGGTGTAAACGAACTAGCCTTTTTCTTGCCTTTTGGGACCAGCTTCTGGTACTTCTCATAGAACTCCTGGACCCAAGAAGGTATGTAAAGGCCTCGGGGTTGTGTGAATCTCTCAAATTTGTGGAACTAAATTGTGTCCCACATAACTAGATACATGTCCACTACCCTATCAATAGACAACAACTTTTCTTCTAGAATCATTCTTAATCCGGCCGCCTTTAATCTATTCATCGAATGTGGCAGAGGTGCCTGTATCGGAGGCACTTGTGGTGCCTGCTCAGCTTTATGTGCTTGAGGTGGAGGAGGAGTTGGGAGTACCCGGAGTCTTTACGGATCATGTAGCGCTTTGGATTGCAACTCAGCCCGTCTCCGCATAAGAGTTTGATCAACCTATGGTTGAGACTCATAGGCCAACGATCTAGACCTAAAATTCTCCTCACGGTCAGACTCAGAAATGGTAAGGTGGGTGGAGTCGATACCCAAAATTTTGCAGAAAAACTCAAACAAAATTTTACAAAAAAACTCGCCGATCGACTTGGCCAGTCGCCGAGCTCATTCGTTTCACGACCCAGGGGTACCCCTAGATGTAACAAGGCGTATAGAACCCCAAAGGACTCCATACAATCCTCTTAGTCCTCATAACATAAGAAATAGAACAATAAAGAGTGAAACAATCATTTTAAGTCCAAAACAATTTTCATAGAGAAGTGGAAGTCTAACTCATATCTCAACATAGCCATCTATTACAATCGAAATAAAATTGGGCATAGCCTATACACTATGTTAAAATAAAGGAAATACGAAAGTGAAACTACAATAGGGAAAAATTCATCCTCAAACCATGAGGACTCACCAAGCTCTGAAAGAGATCAAGTCCAAGCTCTAGCCACTAGAATGGAAACCCTACTTGTCGGTCCCTACAGTTGGGAAAAATATAGGAACGAGTATGCGTTAGTACAAAAATGCACTAAGTATGATAGCTATGCATACAAACATTTAAGACATGCTAAAAAGAGACATTTCATTTTAAAGCATGTAATTTACCAAGTTTCAACATAATACAAGAGAGTTAGAAAACCTAAGTCATAACACCATGGTCAATGCAAGCCAAATCATCTTAAAGCCATTGAACACATATGAGATACTTCTTTAAGTAACCTTAGTTCATTAGTCATTTTGTTGTGGGAGAATTATCCTTAACCGACATAGAGACCATGTGAGCTAAAACATGATCTCCCGGTGTTTCCCACACTGAAAAGGGGTTGTTCTACTTGCCTAATTAGAACCATGAACATCTAGATTAATTGGATCCACTAGCTAATCAACCTATGGGGGGACATAGTTATGAGATAAGGAGATTGCTACAAGAAACCCGACCTCTACTAATGGGAGAGCCTCCATCACATGAGACTTCTTCTAGAAACACGACCTTTACTAACGGAAGAGATTCCATCTCAATGTCAATATCCACTCGGTGCTAAAAAGAATTCCCACGGAGTAGTATTCTTACTTATTCTCATTTTCCATGGAAATACATGTTATTTTGTCAATCCAAGTTAGTTCATTAGGATAACTCTTATTCATTTATTCAATTAGGTGAGAATAGCCTTTCAACCTAAGAATCCTTTCTATGTGAAAAAACTTTTCACATCATGGTTGTAAGTGTTTCATGAGAATAACCTTTCAACAACACAACAACAACAACAACAACATTGAGACTTCACTCTCAAAGAACCCTTAAAGCATTTATATAGGTTTCATAAGGTCATGCATAAACTCATACTTTACCCTTTCAAGGTTCAAATCTACTTTCAATCACCAAATATATAATGCTATCATTAGATAGGTATTTTATCATAAATTCATGTAATTCTATTACTTCATGCTTTAGATCATAAACTCCTCTTTCATCATCAACAACCCACATTATGAGATCACAATTTGGAAAACATGGGGGTTTGCATAGGTTCATAGGGGAAACATTATAAAGCATTGTTAATCATCAATTCATGCATATTTAGACATAATCAAACCATTAAGATCAATAATCAAAAGAATCCATGGTGTTTGAAGAAAACCCTAGCTAATTGGGGAATTATACTATTTGAAATAGAGGAAATTTGGGGACTCCATGGGTGGAAGGAGCCCATGGATGAAAGCTACCATACCTTGACTCCAAATCCTAGCCTTCAATAGAGGAACTTGAACCTTAGCTTGAAACCCTAGATGAATCCTTCTTCAAGTTTTCTAGAGAGAATATTTGGGAGGAGATTTGAGTTCTTTTGGGGAAATTGGAAGAATGAACTAAATGGGGTGAATTTGGGGTTAAAAGGGCTTATATAGGGGTTCTAAATGAAGGCAAAATGACACCACTTTAATTAATTAAAACGGTAAAAGACCCATATGTCCCTAAAATAAATGCTCAGCCACGAACCATGGACTCCCATCGACGGACCGTGGATGTACCTACGGTCCGTTCTACACATCCGTCACTAACTTAAGAGATTTTCAACCATTGACGGAACCCTAGACCATGGGGCGTTGACCAACCTATGACCCGTAGGTCCCTTTCGTGGTCCATGCTTGGACCTTTTCCAAGTTACCCACTGACGAATACAGTCAACGGGCTGTGTTCTGATGCTCTGTCCGTCCTGGTGAACCGTCATTTGGTCATTAGAGACCATGATTTTTGGGGTCCCTGAACTTTGGCTAAGTGTCCGGCCACGGACTACACCTACGGTTCGTGGTTCAACCCACGGGCCTTGGTTGGCCTCCATGCCTGGCACCTACAACTTCCCGAAATCTAGTTTATTTCCCTTTTTCGGATACAGGGTGTTACATTATATCCCCATTGGGACCAGTCGTCCTCGAATGAGATCTGAAACTCGTTCTGTAAAGATGGGAGAGAAACTAACAACCCAAACTAATAAATGTAATGCATACAACCGAGGAGGAACTATCGACTCGAAGTTAAAATACTCTCAAAACATCACAAGAGAGGTGAACTAACTCTATCAGCCTATCATGCATGGAATCTCAACCAAATGCACATAGTCAATGAGGAAACATCAACTCCAAACTCAACATACTCGAATGCAACATAAGGAAGTAGGAACTACATCTAACAACCTAATATGCATGAAATTTCAAAATAGGCTCGGGGCATGAAAAACTTGGTATCAAAGCGTAGAGTTCAAGAGTCCTAGGGAGTCTATGAAGCTCTGTCTGTAGAGTCCTAGTTATCGGTGTGAAGAGCACCACATGTATAATTAGGAGTCTACAACACTTAGGAAATTACCTCACTTCTTTCACACTCACTTCGTGCCTTAGAGTTTAATCTCTAAAAAGTTTCTTCTAATTCGTGATTGTGCGTGTCTTTCAGTTAATCATGCCTTCACGAAGAGCTTTTGAGGTCTTCCTACTAGGAGGAACGTTCAGGAACAAGGGGTACCTAATGAACCTAAAGTGCAACCCCAAGGAAAAGTCACGAATGCTGAGTTTAGGGAAGCGATTCGAATGTTAAGCTAAGCTGTGACTAACCAGGTTGGGCAACAAAGAGGATCTTGATAGAAAGTGACTGATACTTCGAAGATCCGAGTGCTATTGAGGAAGAATCCTCCGAGTTTGAATCCTCCGAGTTTCACTGGTTCAAGCACTACTGAGGATCCGAAGAGTTTTGTTGAGCAAATAAAGAAGGTATTTGGGGTTATGCACGTTGCCAATGCTGAACGAGTAGAACTAGCTGCATATCAACTAAAGAATGTTGTTAGGACTTGGTTTGACTAGTGGAAGAAGGGTAGAGTTAAGGGAGCACCACCTGCGAGTTGGGCTTGTTTTGAGGATGCATTCTTGGGGTTCTTCTTTCCCCGAGAACTGAGAGAGGCCAAGGTACGCGAGGTTCTCACTCTTAAGCAAGATTCAGTAAGTGTTCATGAGTATGGTTTGAAGTTCACCCAACTATCCCATTATGCTCCGGAGATGGTTGCGGATTGAGGAGTAGAATGAGTTTGTTTGGTGCTGGGTTGTCTCGTGTATTGAGTAAGGAAGGTAAGGCTGCAATGCTAATAGGAGACATGGATATTGCAAGGTTGATGGTCTATGTGTAGTAGGTTGAGGAGGAGAAGCTGAGGGATAGGGAGGAATTCAGAAATAAGAAGGCTAAGACGTTAGGGAATGAGTCCGGGCAGCAAAGAAATAATGTGAACCTTTCTTCTTTCCAACAAAAGCAAAAAAGACCTGCCCCATCATCTGCTAGTGCACCTGCACCCAGAAAAAAAGGTGAGTACAATGGTCAGAATTCACAGAACTTTAAAGTTAGACCTGCATAGTCTCAGGGTAGTGTGGTACAAAGAGGTAACTGGGATCTTGCATATGCTAAGTATGGAAAAACTGACCAGGTAAGTGTCGTGATGGCTCCACAGGTTGTTTCAAGTGTGGACAAGAGGGTCACTTCATGAAGTAGTGCCCTAAGAACCGGCAAGGTAATGGGAATCAGGACAATAGGGCCCAATCTTCATCAGTTGCTCCACCAGACAGGGCGGCACCTAGAGGAGCTACTTCCGGTACTGGCAGAGGAGCAAACCGCCTTTATGCGATCACTAGTCGTCAAGAGCAAGAGAATTCTCCAGATGTTGTCACTAGTATGATCAAAATCTTTACTCTTGATGTTTGTTCTTTGCTAGACCCATGAACAAGTTTATCTTTTGTGACTCCTTATGTTGCAAATAATTTTGATGTCCTTCCTGAGAAACTTTGTGAAGCATTTTTTGTTCCTACATATGTTAGGGAGTTTATTCTAGCTGATCGAGTATATCGTGATTGTGTCATTTCCATCAATCACAAGAACACCATGGCTAATTTAGTTGAGTTAAACTTGGTAGATTTCGATGTCATTCTAGGTATGGACTGACTTCATGCTTGTTATGCCTCCATTGATTGTAGAACTCGAGTTATTGGGTTCCAAATTCCTAATGAGCCAGTTATAGAGTGGAGTAGCTGTTCAGCAGTGCCTAAGAGTCATTTCATTTCGTACCTTAAGGCAAGAAAGTTGGTTTCTAAGGGGTGTGTCTATCACTTAGTCCGAGTTAATGACTCTAGTATTGAGATACCTCCTATTTAGTCAGTTTCAGTAGTAAAAAAGTTTCCAGAAGTCTTTCCTGATGATCTTCCCGGAGTCCTTCCTAAGAGAGAAATAAACATCGGTATAGACATTCTTCCAGATACTCATCCTATATCTATTCCTCTATATAGAATGGAACCAATAGAGTTAAAAGAGCTAAAAGAACAGTTGAAAGATTTCCTAGATAAGGGCTTTATTCAGCCAAGTGTCTCACCTTGGGGCACTCCGGTCTTATTTGTGAGAAAGAAAGATGGTTCCCTTAGGATGTGTAAAGATTATCGCCAGTTGAACAAGGTTACCATCAAGAATAAGTATCCTCTTCCGAGAATTGATGATCTTTTTGATCAACTTCAGGGTGCTACGTGTTTCTCTAAGATAGACCTCATATCAGACTACCATTAGTTAAGAGTAAGGAATGTGATATTCCAAAGACAACATTCAAGACCCGTTATGGTCATTATGAGTTCTTAGTTATGTCCTTTGGTTTGACCAATGCACTTGCATCATTCATGGACCTTATGAATAGAGTATTCAAACCTTATTTAGATATTTTTGTTATCGTATTCATCGATGACATACTTATATATTCAAGGAATGAAGAAGATCATGCTAGTAATCTCCGAATAGTACTCCAAACTCTAAAGGATAGAGAATTGTATGCCAAGTTCTCTAAGTGTGAGTTTTGGCTTGAGTCCGGGGCTTTCTTAGGCCACATTGTGTCTGGAGAGGGAATTAAAGTTGATACCTAGAAAATAGAGGTAGTGCAGTGATGAGTCCATAAATTGGACTCATTTAGGGCTATGTTTTGATATTAGCATCCTTAAATTCATATTTTGTCTCAATAACTGATGAAAACCCTTAAGTTTAAGGTAGTTGGACTTTGAGGGAAAGCATGGACACTACTTAGCAAAAAGGAACAAAGGTAGCTGAAAGAATGAAGAAATGAAGATCTGAGAATCGCCGAACCCGTTCGGCGAGTCACCAAAAGGTCTTATCCTCGCCTTTTGTTCTAGTGTGCTGAGCCTTGAAAGAAAGGATCAAATCGGCGGTGAAAAGGAGTAGTCGGCGTGTCGCCGAGCAATTCTGAGAAGTAGTACTATGTCTCCCAATGATAAAAAACACGACGATGTTGAAGGATAGAGCAAGACGGCGATGAAACCTACCAAAGGGCGGATCGCCGAGTTGATCGACGATCTCAACTAACGACCCCGAATGATCTGTTACAGCACAGATTTTTGAAAACTATAAATACTCATTGAGAATTATTATTCTAGTATCGATTTTTTTGTTGTGGGGGTCAGGTGTGTAACTCCTGAGGAGGCGAAATTTGAAGCCTTGTATAATGATGAAGTGAACTTCCTAGCCAACCACGGCGGTGGTTATCGTTCAAACTACCCAAGGCACGATGGTAACCAAGGTTGGGCTAGAGATGAAGGATGAAAGGATCGTGAATGGAGAGACCGAAATCCTACTTGGAAGGATAGGGAGAAGGACATGTATGTGCCTCCCCACTAGCGCCAAAAACCAAAGGATTCAGAGAGTGGTAGGTCTGAGGATATGATTTCTTGTATCCTAAATAAAGTTGAAGGGTCACACAAGATCTTGAAAGAGATGAAAGAGGAAGGGGGTTTGCCTAGTGACACTATGGTCAACCCCAAAAATGAGGTTTCAAGGTGGGCTTGCGTCGTGCCACGACGCTAACTAAGGCGTTGTTTGGGAGGCAACCCAAAACCATTTATTTCTTTATTTTGCTTTGATAAATTAATGGTGTGTTGATTGTGCAGATGGAAGTGTGGAGAGTGAATAAAAAGTGTAGATTGGCGAGCAACATGTCCAATCAACGAATCACCGAACGGTTCGGTGACCCCGAACTAGACCTCCGTTAGACTCAAGACCAACTTTCATTGGAGTCTGTAAAACTCGGCGAGCATAGGAAATTATTGGCAAATTGCCAACCATGTCCGCGATCGCGATAGAGACCACTGTTTGAACTCCTAAAACAACTGGAAGTTCGGTAAAATTTGGCGAGGCAAGTAGCTACTCGGCGAAATGGCGAGTAGTTTGGCGATCCTAACTAATGTCGTCGAATGGGAAAAAACTGGACGATTTTTCAGGCCAAAGGTTTAAAAGTTTCAAATTCATTCCCTTTCCCTCACTTTTTCATCTTCCCAAACTCACACCTGCACTCTAGTTTTACATTTTTGGAGTATTTTTAGTATCGAATTGTGCTATAAATTGGATTACATTGCTTCCTATTATCTTAACATCAATTTGATCGGCATATAAGGCTTTGCAGACATTGCCAGACCAAAAGTTGCAGGAAGAAATATGCCACCCCGACATATAAAGGCACAAAACTCTAGAAGAGATGCAGGGATGACAGATCACCCCAAAGCAAGGAGCGAGAACAAGAAAGCTAGTTCCAGTAGGAGGATTCCTAATGACCCTAATGTCATTTCGTGGCCTCGAGGGTTCATTAACGTGATACATGCCTCTGGAGCAGCTCACGATTTGGACAATATGGCTAAGGCTAATATCGCTGCAGCAACTGAGGGAAACACATATATGAAAACCAGAGTCAGAATGACAACACTCTGGGCACTGATGCCCAGAAACATGGAGCGACTGTATAGACATGATTTTTCTTTACCTCCCTCTCTGTCTTTCTTTAAATTGACATTCTGGATATTTTGTTATTTGCATTTGAGGACAAATGGTTTTTATTTGTGGTGGGGTGAGGCTCACCTTTTGTGTGCTATTTGTGACTCGTGTTTTTTTTTATATTTGGGCTTTGTGCTTAAATTGTGTTTACACTGCTTTCTGTGGATATTTGAGCTTGTGGCTTCTTTTATTTTAAATTGCAAAATGATTTTGACCCGTCCAAAAATCTTTGCCACCTCTCGTGTGTTGAATGTGGCTATTCTTTTGCAAAATTTAAGTCTTGGTTCTGATCAATACCGATGACTTAAATAGTGCTCTCAATCGAACAAACATGAATGCATAGCTACGATGAGGCCAAATGAAGTTGCATAGACAATATGTGAACTCTTTGCATCTCGGTATGACTAGCCAAGTATCGAATTGAGTCTCTTGTGATGATCATTGCACAGTAGCAAAAGTGTGGAGTCTTGTTTGACTGTAGTGTCAATGCTTAGTATGATGAGCTTACTTTGAGCCATGCATGATAGATCTTAAAATTTGCCATGTTGGTCCAATCGACTAAGTAAGACTATCTCTTGATATGATATTAGGCAACTTTAAAGAGTGTGAGCCAATTTGACAGATACCTCTTTTGTGACCAACCTTGTGAGTGTGTGAACCTCTCTTGAAAACCCCTTGAACCTTACCTTTCTTTGGAAGAAACTTGATGAAACCATAACCTTTGTTTATCCATTACCCATAATCCTCATGAAGTTGTGGTTAGTTGAATATCCAACTTAGGCCAAAAGCCTAAGTTGGGGATGAGGTGAAAAGAAAAGGAAAGACAAGAAGTGCAAGGAAAGTCTCCTTTAACCCATGGTGTTGAGAAAAATGGACCCCCTCCATATATAAAAAAAAAGTTGTAGAATAAAGTGTAAAGGAAATGAAGTTTCCAATTAATCCATGGAAAGTGAATAATAAGATGACTTATGATCACTAAAGAGAATGATGAAGGAAAAGGAAAGGAAGTGTTGTGAGCACCACATTTCATGAGGACGAAAGTCACTGAGCCTAAATGACCATACTTGTGCAATCAGCCCCATTACAAGCCTTGGAAAAACCTTTTTGATCTTGAGTGAGTTGAAACAAATGTTGATCGAAAAATACAAGCAAACCTATGGGTGAAAGTATGCATCGTGTGTTTTTTTAGCGTGAACGTTGCATTTGATTCCAAATCTTTAAATTGCAAACCATTGTGTGTGAATATGGAATCATTATTTGTGTGATGGCATTTGAACACTTTGGTTGAGCTTGACCTTGCATTTGAAGAAAGTATTGCGAGCATGAGATTCTTTAATATTGGTGAGTCACAACTTGAATCTTTGAGTGCACATTTGATCTTTGCATAAGTAAATTGAGTCTTGTTGTGTGCATTCATGATTGAGTCTTGTGTAGCATTGTTCGAGACCTCCTTTTTGAAAAACTGAGCTTGAGTTTGCTTGAGGACAAGTAAAAGTTTAAGTTGGGGGTGTTGATGAGTCCACAAATTGGACTCATTTAGGGCTATGTTTTGATAGAATTAGTGTCCTTAAATGCATATTTTGTCTCAATATCTGATGAAAACCCTTAAGTTTCAGGTATTTGGAGTTTGAGGGAAAGCATGGACACTTCTTAGCAAAAAGGAACAAAAGTAGCTGAAAGAACGAAGAAATGAAGATCTGAGAATCGCCGAACTCGTTCGGCGAGTCGCCAACATGTCTTATCCTCACCTTTTGTTCCAGTGTGCTGAACCCTGAAAGAAAGGATCAAATCGGCAGTGAAAAGGAAAAGTTGGAGTGTCGCCGAGCAGTTCTGTGAAGTAATACTATGTCGCCCAATGATCCAAAACACGACAATGCTGAAGGATAGAGCAAGACGGCGATGAAACCTACCAAAGGGCGGATCGCCGAGTTGATCAGCGATCTCGACTAACGAAGCTGAATGATTCGCTGCAGCATACATTTTTGAAAACTATATATACTCGTTGAGAATTATTATTCTAGTATCAATTTTTTATCTTTGAACAATAATTTTTTAGACTTTGCTTCAATTTTTGAGTTCTAAGTTTGGAGAGAGTTTTTGAAGAACTTGAAGATTCAAATGGTAACAACTCCTAGAATTTGGACTTGGGTCTTGTGGATTCTTCACTTTTGGCTTGTTTTGAGACTTATATCTTCATAACCATTTGAATTCAAACTCATATTGGTATAAATTTCTATCTCTTTTACATGTCTAGCTAAAACACCAATTCTTGGGGTGTTATTTTGTGAATATGGGTTAGATTATCTATTGGGTCTTGCTTGTTGATGATTTATTTGTTGTTTAGATGTGATTTCGTTTAGTAGTTGTGGTGGAACTTAATGCAATTGTAGTTGAAAATACGATTTCACCTTTGTGATTTTGGCTTGCTCGAGGGAGAGGTCGTAAAACTAAGACTACTAAATTGATGGCCGGTGGGATTGGGTCGACATGAGGTTCAGCTCGAGAGAGTGAACCCTAGTCCTTCTCCCACACACTCACCTCGAGAGAGTGAGTGGGATAAGGCAGATGGTGTTCTTCATGCGGCAAGTGGGTGTCTGAGAGGAACCCATTTGATTAGGGGTAAGTTACTCAAGAGAGAATTTACCCCACTATAGTCTACCCTAGTCACAAATATTCAACAGATTTATCATCAAAAACATGTACCCAAAAGTTTAGTTTATCCCGTATTCCTATCACATCCCAAGAACCCCATCTCCTTGATTAGTACTCTTTGAATTTTTGTTATTTTTGTTCACTTGTGACAAACCCCCATCATTAATTGACACTCTTGTGTTACCCCCTTTGATTTAACATGTTTCCATTTGATAATGTCTTTAGCTATGACTAATTAGATTTAAATTTGATTTTTCTACTAATTCTCAAAACCACTCTCTGTGGGAAGGATCCAAACCCTTGGTTGGGTTACTTTACTATTGTACGATCGTAGACACTTGCATTGGAAGTTGTGTCTTGATTACAGAAATATCATGCAGAATTGGCCTAGACCCACATCTCCAACTGATATTAGGAGTTTCTTGGGGTTGACTGGATATTATAGAAAATTTGTAGAGGGGTTCTCGTCTATTTCGTCTCATTTGACTAAGTTAACTCAGAAAATAGTAAAGTTCCAATGGTCTTAAGCTTGTGCGAAAAGCTTTCAGGAATTGAAAAAGAGGTTGACTACTGCCCAGTATTGACCTTACTAGAAGGTACTCAAGGTTTTGTGGTGTATTGTGATGCATCTAGAGTTGGTTTTGGTTGTGTGTTAATGCAGAATGGCAAAGGTATAGCTTATGCCTCCAGACAGTTGAAGTTCATGAGAAGAACTACCCAACCCATGATCTAGAGTTGACTGCCATAGTTTTTGCTTTGAAAATATGGCGCCATTATCTTTATGGTGTTCATATGGATGTGTTTACTGATCACAAGAGTCTTCAGTATGTGTTTACTTAGAAAGAGTTTAATCTCAGACAAAGGAGGTGGTTAGAATTACTCAAGGATTATTACATGAGTATTCTTTATCACCCAAGTAAGGCTAATGTGGTTGCTGATGCTTTAAGCAGGTTGTCTATAGGTAGTACCACCCATATTGAGGAAGAAAAGAGACCTAGCAAAAGATGTGCATAGACTTGCATGATTGGGAGTTCGTCCAATGGATTCAAAAGAAGAAGGAGTAGTGGTGATGAATGGGGCTGAATCATCATTAGTGTCAGAAGTAAAAGAGAAGTAAGACCAAGACCTTATTTTGCTTGAATTGAAGGCAAATGTTCATAAGCAAAAAGTATTGGGTTTTGAACAAGAGAGATATGGTGTATTGAGGTATCAAGGTAGATTGTGTGTACCAAGGGTGAATGAACTCCAAGAGAGGATCATGGAGGAAGCTCATAGCTCCAGATATTCCATTCATCCGGGTTCAACAAAGATGTATTGTGACTTGAGAGAAGTTTATTGGTTTAGTAGTATTAAGAAGGGCATTGCAAAGTTTTTTGCTAAGTGTCCGAATTGCCAACAAGTTAAAGTAGAGTACCAAAGGCTCGGTGGTATGGCTCAGAATATAGAACTTCCGGAATAGAAGTGGGAGATGATCAATATGGACGTCATCACAGGTTTACTAAGGTCTCGCAGGCAGCGTGATTCTATTTGGGTGATTGTGGATCAGATGACCAAATCAACCCATTTTTTGCCTGTAAAGACTACCCATACAGAAGTGGACTATGCCAAATTGTATCTTCAAGAGGTAGTTAGACTTCATGGGGTGCCAATTTTGATTATTTCGGACAAAGGTGCACAATTTACTGCACAGTTCTGGAAATCTTTTCAGAAAGGCTTAGGTTCAAAGGTGAACTTAAGTACTGCTTTTCACCTTCAGACAGATGGTCAAGCAGAGTGCACTATTCAGAATTTAGAAGATATGTTGAGGGCCTGTGTGATTGATTTCAAAGGTAATTGGGATGATCACCTACCTCTCATTGAGTTCTCTTATAACAATAGTTACCACTCTAGCATCCAAATGGCTCCGTATGAAGCTCTTTATGGGAGAAAATGCAGATCTCCTATTGGATGGTTCAAAGTTGGTGAAGCTGGATTGATAGGACCAGACTTAGTTCATCAAGCTATGGAAAAAGTGAAAGTCATTCAAGAAAGGTTGAAAACAGCGCAGAGTCATCAAAAATCCTACACTGATGTTAGGAGAAGGGAGTTATAGTTTGAAGTAGATGATTGGGTATACTTGAAAGTTTCACCCATGAAGGGTGTTATGCGATTTGGTAAGAAGGGAAAGTTTAGTCCCCGGTATATTGGTCCTTACAGAATATCCAAGAGGATTGACAATGTAGCTTATGAGTTAGAGCTACCCCAAGAGTTGGCAGCGGTTCATTTGGTATGTCATGTCTCCATGTTGAAGAAGTGTATGGGCGATCCTTCATTTATCATACCAACTGAATATATTGAGATCAAGGATAGCTTATCTTATGAGGAGGTTCCTGTTTAGATTCTAGATCGCCAAGTTCGCAAGTTGAGGACAAAAGAGGTAGCATCAATCAAAGTCCTTTGGAGTAACCAATTTGTTGAGGAAGCTACTTGGGAAGCTGAGGAAGATATGAAGAAGGGATATCCACATCTCTTTGAACCCAGAGAAATTCCAAATGAAGGTACTAATTCTCTTCTTAGTACTCTTTAATGTACATGCTTGAGATTTTGTGTTTTCTTATAGGGTGTTTTCGTTGAATGTTAGATGCTACACCCTTAGCCTAGTAAGAGTAATCTCATTCAAGGACGAATGTTCCCAAGGGGGAGATATTGTAACATCTTGCTATTTGAAAGAACTAGAAAGAGCTAGAATTTGAAATAGTCATTTTAGGAAAGAATGAGAAATCTGGAAATTTGTTTAAGTTATGTTAAGTTTGAGCTTTTAGTCAACTTCAAACGACCATAACTCCTAGCTCAAGACGATGTAGGTGTGCTTCAAGATACCATAAGAAAGATCTTGGAATTATCTTTCCAATGCCTCAGAGTTTGCGTGATTCTGAGTTTGTATGAGTAAGATATGCTCATTGGAAGTTGGGTTGTTCAAATAAGGAAAGTCTAATCCGGATTTTGGAAGGGTAGTTTGGTCTTTTCCTTACCAAATTATTTTATTTCATTTTTAGGGGTTTATTTGGGGTCTAATCAGAATTAGATCAGTTTAGTCAATTGGAAATTCACTCTAGGGATTGGAGAAAAGAGAAAAGACGAGAAGGAGCAAGAATCGTCAAGTTCTTCAAGAATTGCTTATGGATTTTGTCAAGGGGTGATCCCTACGAGGTATGTGAGATCACATAGCATTGGCTTAGTTCCACCCATGCTTAGTTCCACCCACGCACCAATCATGATTCAATTCAGCGAAGTTATATAGTTTTGAAAGCAAATCCTATGAGTTCTTGATGTTAATTCATTTGAAGTCTTGTGGGTTCTTGTTGTTGAAGTTTGTTGAGGTTGATTTGTGTAATTAGGTGTAATTTCGAGTTGGATCTTGCATATATTGATGATTTAGTTGTTCCTAAGTGTTTGGGGAAAGAACCAAGTTGAAATAGGTGGTTTAGAGTTGAAAATGAAGGAGAAGAGTCGGAGTGCACCTGGGCAGGGGCATGGGGCGCCGCCCCAGCCTGAGCGCCCCCAAAAGGATCTCTGAAACTTGGGCTCTGGGGTGCCGCTCCAGCCAGAGCGCCCCAACCCAGCCCCTGAAATTCAAGGGCTGGTTCCCGCGCCTCTCAGAGCGCCAGGGACAATAGTTATTCCCATTCGTCTCCTTCTTTCCCTACTAGTTCCTTAGCAACGTACCTATGTTTCCTAGTTGATCCCAACACTCTAAGGTACGTCTAAACATCATGAAATCATTCATAAACATGAGTTCATGAACCTTGAATCCATAATTCAATTCAAGGAATGTTAAGAGTCATGTTAAGAAGTTAAGAATCAAGTCAAGAGAAGTTCATAGAGTTTTTCAGAAGTTTTTTACAAACGTTTTTACGTTGTTTTAAGACTTAAATTTTGAGTTGAGTAAAGAGTAAAAGTAAAGTTCATTTCTTCAAAGATTATATGGGAACTAAGTATTCCCAAGAGTTAAAATGTTTTCATATTTTAGCAAGAAAGGAAACACCGATTTCCAAGATAGCTTTCAAGCTAGGTTTTGAGTAATTATCTCAAACCAAAGAAAGAGTTTTTGTTTTAAAAACATATGAGTTGAGTATATTTTGGGAGTAGTATTGAGCACCGATATGGGGACATGGGCTCATAATAACTCAAGTCTCTATAAACCATGTAGCCATTATGGGTAGAAAAGGATCATACTTTTTAGATGATTTCTTAGTGCTTTTTAGCATAGACTAGTGGATCCAGTTAGTTAAGGCATCCTATATGACGGCAAAGTATAAGACAGTTATGGCAGTGTGGACAAGATGTTGTATCACCACTTAGGCTCATTGTCACGACCCAAGCCTAGGGCCTAGACGTGACATGGCGAATGAGGAACCCGAAGGAACCCCAAACAAGCCTCTCAAACTTGTCATCACACTTCATCGGTCGCGAAAGTACAATCAACATTAATTAACGGGAAATAGGGACTAAGGGCAA
>JAJOOJ010016200.1:0-23853 GCA_029582625.1 Solanum boliviense | reverse complement strand
ATTATTATTATTATTATTATTATTATTATTATTATTATTATTATTATTATTATTATTATTATTATTATTATTATTATTACTATTACTATAGTTAAATGTGGAGAGCCAAAATTGGGTGTCGACATCACCCTACAGTTGAAGAAGAAGGAAAAGAGCCTTTGGGTAGATTTAGGTTCATGTAACGCTTTTCTCATGTTTGTCATGTTGTTTTTAAATTTTATTGTAATCTAGAACTACGCGAGACTTGAGCCCATATGGGGTACGTAGGAAACACTTTTCGAGCCTAGTATCTCTATCAATTTCGGGAAGGGTACGTTTAGGTTATGTTATGTAATTCGAACTACGTCGGGCCTGATTTCCTTGGTGGATACATAGGCAACCTACTTAAGGCTCTGTCCCTTTCTTTTCAATTTTTATTCTCCCTTATTAGTGAATTATTCTGAATAGTTTCACCTACAAAAGCATACGAGTAGAAGAAATTAGTGAGATTCTATGCAAGTCGACTTTCCAATTCAAGTACAAAAAAGATTTCTTTCCATTTGAGTCCTCAAATTCACCCGAAATATTTTCGTGGATTAATCTGCTTGAAGCAAAATGACACTTGTGTGTTTATTTTTATGTCATCTTATTTGCATATCTCATTAAAATCAAAAACTAACACATATGTCTTTTGAGTTGTTCTTCTCTACAGGTAAAAATTGATTTGTGTTGAAATCAAACTGGCCGACCATCCCTACTTTACAAGATCTAAAGCAATCATACCATCCTTCCCTAATTATTCTTTGGAGAAAGGCAAGAGCAAAATGACTGATACTTCTGAAGAAACAAGAATAGTGGACGTGCCTATCAGAAATGCTGAACTCGTTGATCAGAGTGAGTTGATCTCTCAGTTAATGAAACGAATTGCAGACATGCAGGAAGAGTTTCAACAGACTAAAAATCTGGCAAAATTGGCCATTGCATCGAATGAACCCCCCTTGAAACTAGAAGACCTCCTCATCCTTTTCCATCACTAAGTTCCCCATTATCTAACTATTTCCCTACCCATACCACATGACCCATCACTTCCACCCCTAATCCTCATACCATTGACTTAACTATATCCAACGCTCCTTACGCCAGCACGTCCTACCAAACACCACCACCATTACCAAATCAGAACCAAGCAGCTAACACTAATCACTCCCAAATCTTTACACCGACCCACCAAATCCCACCTCCAGTCTCTAATAATCCATGTTTTTTGCCTAGCCAGCCTGCATACCTTTTTGTAACATTCCAAACTCTACTAGCCTATACAATCCCTGAGCCATGTCCTAGCTTTCATGTTCAACCAGAACTGGATCACTATGAAAAAATGGAGAAGGAGTGGAGGATGAGAGAAGAAAAGCGCGAACAAGAAATGAATGTTATGAATGATGCCATCTCCGAGGCAGTAAAACCTGTCCAATCTTCGAGGAAGATAACAGGATTTGAGTATGAGGACCTTTGCATACACCCTGACTTGGAACTACCCGAAGGTTACAAAATTCCAAAATTTGAAACCCTCAATGGTATTGGCAATCCCATGGCTCACCTACGAGCTTATTATGACAAACTCGTGGGTATCGAGAAAAATGATGTATTAATTATGAGGTTGTTTAGTCAAAGCCTCAGTAGGGAGGCGTTAGAATGGTTCACATCTCAAGAACTCCGTCAGTGGTCTACATGGGGGGCTCTGGCCAAAGATTTTTTGGAAAGATTCTAGTTTAATGTTGAAGTTGTCCCTGACAAATATTATTTGGAAAATATCAAGCAAAAGACCACGAAGGACTATTGTGAATATGCGTGTCGCTGGAGGAAAGAAGCTGCAAAGGTACAACCTGTGATGACTGAACGCGAAATAACCTCTGCTTTTATTCAAGCTCAGGAGCCCGAGTATTACAAAAGGATATTGCCCATGATGGGACAGAAGTTTTTGGAGTTGATCAGAATGGGAGAAGCCATAGAGGATGGCCTCAAGTCTGGAAAGGTTACAAGTCTCACTGCCTTGCAGGCCGCCAACAAATCCTCACCATCCATGGCCACATGATTCGCTAGGAAAAAGAAAGAGGGCGTGTCTTCTGTATCTTTTAGCCCGAGGCCAAGGCCGCAAAGGTATTTTGGGTTTGGTTCTGCCATTGGAAAGTCCAACCGATTTCCCACCTCAAATATTTACCCACCATCTCCACAAGCTCCAATCCCAATCTACTATGCACAATAGAACTACCAAGCACCACCGCCCATCTACCAAAATCAACCACTAACCTACCAAAATACACTACCAAATCACCAAGCCAATGCACCAGTCTACCAAAATCCTGGACAAAACAACCCAAATGCCAACAATCTACCCCGTCCTAACCTTGAAAGAAAGCCTCCCAGAGTTTTCACTCCTTTGGTAGAATCACGTACCCAACTCTTTGAGCGTCTAAGAGCGGCAGGATTGATCCAACCAGTAAACGCCAGGACAGTTAATCCCACAACAAAGTTCTTCCTAGCAGATCAACGTTGTCCGTACCATTCTGGAAGGGCAGGACATGATACAGAAGAATGTATCAATCTGAAACATAAGATTCAAGACTTAATCGATAATAAGGTCATCACTCTCCAAACCTCTGCCCCTAATGTGAACCTTAACCCATTGTCGAATCATGGAGGAGCTACCATCAACATGATTTAAAAAGACGAAGATTGGCTTGTTAATGGGACTATCGGTGAAGCAACTGTCAACTCACTTATACCAACAGTGGCCTTATTGACCATAAAGGCCCGTCCAGAGTTTGTTGTAATAATTGCACCTCATCAGGCATTTGCTTTGGTGAAGGAAAGAAGCAATGAGTAGTTCGAAGAAAGGTTTGTTGTCCAGGCGGCCACTGCACAAGGGATGACACGTTCTGGAGGATGTTACATTCCAGAAGAACTAACTCAGGAGATACGAAGAAAGGAGAACCAAAAAAGGCCGATCACAGAGAGTGAGGCTAAAGAATTTTGGCGAAGAATGCAGCCTAACGAGTATTCCATTGTCAAACATTTGGAGAAGACTCCCGCTCAAATTTCTGTTTGGGCTCTATTAATGAGTTTTGAGTACCATCGAAAAGCACTGTTGAAGGTACTTGATGAAGCGTATGTACCGACGGGAACAAGTGGTGAGAATCTGGCCACTATGGTAAGTCATGTCATTGGCAGTCATCAAATCTCCTTCCGAGAAGATGAGTTGCCACTCGAAGGGGTGATGCATAATCGTGCCTTGTATATCACCGTCAAATGCAGGGACAAGTTTGTAGCTCGAGTATTGATTGATAATGGATCAGGGCTCAATATCTGCCAATTATCAACCCTGACTAAGCTAAAATATGATGTAGGAAAAATCCGTAAAAGCCGCATGAATGTAAGGGCGTTTGATGGTTCGCAAAGAGAGACTATAATGGAAGTAGACTTGTGTATCCAAATGGGGCCTACAGAATTTGTCACTGAATTCCAGGTGATGGGTATATCTACAAGTTACAACTTATTGCTAAGAAGACCATGGATCCATGCTATTGAAGCAGTTCCATCCACATTGCATCAACTTTTGAAGTTCATCTGGGAGGACCATGAAATGGCCATTCATGGTGAAGGGAGTGATCGTAGGTACCCTGGTTTCTCCATTTCGGTTATTGAAGAGACTTCTCAGAATATTGACTTTCACATGGTGGAGATAATGAATGCTGCTTTTGAAGATACGGCATTACAAGTACCAATGCCACAAATGTATAAAATGCTATCCACAACTATGCTGAGAAGTAGTTTTGAACCTGGGCTTGGGTTAGGCAAGAATTTGGATGACATATTTGAACCTCTTCCTATACCACTTCAAAATTTCTGATTCGGTATCGATTATTCCCTTACAGAGGAAGAATTGTTTGAAGCAGAAATAAGGAAGAAACATGACTGTGATATACCAAAGCCTATTCCAGTATTGTACCAGTCATTTGTTGCTAAAGCTGTAGAGCCTGAGATTGATGGTCTAGTGGAAGGGATGGAAAGATTGCTTGATGAAGAAGATTGTGCCGTGATCTTGGCAGAATGCACAACAACACCCACTATCAGAGATGCCGGACCTAGAGAGATGCTACAGAATTGGATGGCCACTCCATTTATGATCCATCGAATGGCTTGGTAGACAAAGACAAGATTTGAAGTTTTTTTTTTTTTAAATTGGTGTTGTTCGAACGAGGCCCGAAACCACCATTTATGTCACTTTATTTTTCATCGTAATGTTTTAAAAGGAAATGACTTATGACTCATGACCAAAGTTTGTATGCCTTTTTAAAATTCCAATGAAAGCCTCGTTTATTTTTAAATTGATTATCTTGTCATTGCGAATTATTCTGCAATAAATACATTTAAACTCTTTCTCTCTAGCATGGTTGATTTGCTGTTTCTTTTCAGTAAAAATGAATCTAAACATGTCAATGTCATAACATGTCAGGAACACAGTGAACCAAGTAAGGTCGATCAAGATGAATGTAAAGAATATGATGAGGAAACTATGATGCTTGAACATCTTACCGAGGACTTGAGGCAACTTGAAGATGATAAAAAGTCCAACCTGGATGAAACAAACACAATAAACTAGGGAAATGACGAGTCGGTCAGAGAAACCCGAGTCAGTATCCATTTGGCAGCAACAGAAAGAGAAGAATTGGTCAAGCTGCTCAGATAATACATTGATGTGTTTGCCTGGTCTTATGATGATATGTCAGGGTTAAGCACTGATATTGTTTCCCATAAGTTGCCTATCAATTCAGAGTATTGTCCAGTAAAGCAGAAAACCAAAAAGTTCAAGCCCGATCTAAGTTTAAGAACAAAAGAGGAGGTTATGAAGCAGATCAAATCAAAAGTCGTTGAAGTGACCAAGTATCTTGCTTGGCTGGCCAACATTGTTCCAGTGGCGAAGAAAGATGGGAAAATCAAAATATGCTTGGATTATTGGGATCTCAACAAAGCAAGTCCGAAAGATAATTTCTCCCTGCCAAACATCCATATACTCATCGATAATTGTGCTAAGCATGAGTTACAATCTTTTGTGGATTGTTTTGCCAGATACCACCAGATTCTAATGGTTGAAAAAAATGCAGAAAAAATAGCATTTATCACACCTTGGGGAGTCTACCATTATCGAGTGATGTCGTTCGGCCTCAAAAATGCTGGAGCCACTTACATGAGAGCTATGACCACCATTTTCCATGATATGATCCATAAAGAAATTGAGGTGTATGTGGGCGTTCTCATTATAAAATTCCGCGAGAGTTCAGATCACCTGACACACTTAGAAAAGTTCTTTAACAGGTTACGTAGGTATGATTTGAAGTTGAACCCAGCCAAATGTGCATTTGGAGTACCTACTTGAATTTACCCGGATTCATAGTTAAGAGAAGAGGTATCGAGCTTGATCCTTCCAGGATCAAGGCAATTCAAGACTTACCTCTTCCAAAGATTAAGAAGGAAGTAATGAGTTTTCTAGGGAGACTAAATTACATCAGTCGATTCATAGCTCAATCAACCGTGATATGTGAGCCCATATTCAAGTTACTACAAAAATATGCACCAACCAAATGGATTGAAGGATGTTAGAAGGCTTTTGACACCATCAAGAGTTACCTTTCGAATCCACCAGTGTTGGTACCACCACGTGCGGGCAGTCCTTTGCTATTGTATTTATCCGTCTCTGACAATGCATTCGAGTGTGTGTTGCAACAACATGATGAGACCGGAAGAAAGGAGAGAGCTATATACTATTTGAGCAAGAAGTTCACATCTTATGAGGCTTATTACACCCTTTTAGAGAGAACTTGTAGTGCTTTGACTTGGGTTGCTTAGAAATTGAGACATTATCTGTCGTCTTATACAATACATCTCATTTCGAGGATGGACTCGCTCAAGTACATATTTCAAAAAGCAAGGCCCACAGGAAAGTTAGCAAAGTGGAAAATGTTATTAAGTGAGTTCGATATTGTGTACATGACTCAGAAAGCAATTAAGGGGGCAAGCCTTGGCCGATCACCTTGCTGAAAACCTAGTAGGTGAAGGATATGAATCGCTTAGAACATATTTCCCTGATGAAGAAGTATTGTTTGTAGGGGAAGACATATCAGAATCATATCCTGGGTGGAAAATGTTCTTTGATGGAGCAGTAAACTCTATAGGATCAGGAATTGGAGCAGTGTTGATATTTGAATCAGGGCAACATTATCCAGCAACAGCAAAACTTAAATTCTGATGCACTAATAACATGGCTGAGTATGAAGCATGTATTGTTGGCATTAGAATGGCTCTTAACATGAATTTTCAAGAATTACTGATAATTGGTGATTCAGACTTGTTGATTCATCAAGTTCAAGGAGAATGGGCGGTGAAGAATCCTAAAATCTTACCTTACGTACAATTGGTACAGAGATTATGCCAAAGATTTAGGAAGACCGAGTTCAGACACACACCGAGAATACAGAACGAGCTTACTGATGTGCTTGCAAACATATTGTCCATAATACAACACCCAGAAAAGAGTTATATCGATCCACTTGAAATAGTTTTAAAAGAACAACCAGCACATTGTTCATATGTGGAAGCAGAATGGGATGGGAATCCATGGTATATCGATGTAAAAAAGTACTTAGAAGCTGGCGAATATCTGGAAAAAGCAACAAGTATTCAGAAGAAAATAATCCGAAGAATGGCAAACAACTTCTTCTTAAATGGAGAGGTTCTTTATAAGAGGACACACGATCTGGGATTACTGAGATGTGTGGATGCTGCAGAAGCCATAAAATTGCTTGAAGAAGTACACACTGGAGTGTGTGGGACGCACATGAATGGGTTTACATTAGCACTAAAAATCTTAAGGGCGGGATACTTTTGGATGACTATGGAAAATGATTGTGGTCGATTTGTCCAAAAATGCCATAAATGCCAGGTGCACAAAGATCAGATCAAAGTACCACCGCACGAGCTCAATGCGATGAGTTACCCTTGGCCATTTGCAGCCTGGGGCATGGATGTTATTGGACCGATTGAACATGCTGCCTCCAATGGTCATAGGTTCATTTTGGTCGCCATTGATTACTTCACAAAGTTGGTCGAAGCTTCTTCCTACAAAGCTGTAACAAAGAACGTTGTGGCCGATTTTGTTTGCAACAGTTTGATATGTCGTTTTGGAGTTCCAGAGTCTATCATCACAGACAATGGAGCAAATCTGAATAGTCACTTGATGAAAGAGATATGTGAACATTTCAAAATTATCCTTCGCAATTCAACTGTATATCGCCCTCAGATAAATGGAGAACCCTAATCCCTAAACCCGTAATTTTCCTATACTTAAAAAAATTACTTTTTGAAATGTTTCAAGTATAAAACATTTTAAGTAAAATACTTAGAAAAGAGTCATCACTTAATTTTTTAAAGAAATTAAGAAAACTTATAATTTTCAAAGATTTAAACAGAAAAAATCATTTGAAAATACCAAAGAGGGTATGGGGGTTCAATTTACACTTCGAGAAGGGTTTAAGCATTCGAAGTGTCTGCTAACATGCGGTTGACTAAAATATATTTAACTATTTTTAGGAAAATAATGATTTAACATGAAAAATAATAACTTATAATATTTGATTAACTTTGAGAAAATAGTTTAATAAATGACACATTTTTTATTTTTTAGAAAAAGGGATCCAAAATGAAACATTTGACTCAAAATACAAGTGATTTGTTGGCGGCCTGCAAGACAGTGAGACTTGTAACCTTTCTAGACTTGAGGCCATCCTCTATGGCTTCTCCCATTCTGATCAGCTCTGAAAACTTCTGTCCCATCATGGGCAACATCCTTTCATAATACTCGGGCTCCTGAGCTCGAATAAAAGAATAGGTTATTTCGCTCTCAGTCATCACAGGTCGTACCTTTGCAGCTTCTTTCCTCCAACGGCACGCATATTCATGATAGTCCTCTGTGGTCTTTTGCTTGATTTTTTTAAAATAATATCTGTCGGGGATAGCTTCGACATTAAACTGGAATCTTTCCAAAAAAAAATCTTTGGCTAGAGCCCCCCATGTAGACCACTGACGGAGTTCTTTAGATGTGAACCATTCTAATGCCTCCCTACTGAGGCTTCGACTAAACAACCTCATAATTAATGCATTATTTTTCTGGATACCCACGAATTGGTCACAATAAGCTCGTAGGTGAGCCATGGGATTGCCAATACCATTGAAGGTTTCAAATTTTGGAATTTTGTAACCTTCGGGTATTTCCAAGTCAGGGTGCATGCAAAGGTCCTTATACTCAAGTCCTGTTATCTTCTTCGAAGATTGGACTATTTTTACTGCCTCGGAGATGGCATCCTTCATAACATTCATTTCTTGTTCGCGTTATTCTTCTCTAAACCTCCACTCCTTCTCCATTTCTTCATAGTGATCCAGTTCCAGTTGAACAGGAAAGCTAGGACGTGGCTCAGGGATTGTATAGGCTGGTGGAGTTTGGAATGTTACGGAAGGGTATGCAGGCTGGCTAGGCAAAACACTTGGATTATTAGAAACTAGGGGTGGGATTTGGTGGGTTGGTGTAAAGATTTGGGAAAGATTAGTGTTAGGTGCTTGGTTCTGAGTGGGTAATGGTAGTGGTGTTTGATAGGAAGTGCTGGCGTAAGGAGCGTTGGATACAGTTAAGGCAATGGTATGAGGATTAGGGGTGGAAGTGATGGGTCATGTGGTATGGGTAGGGAATGAAAGATAATGCATTAATTATGAGGTTGTTTAGTCGAAGCCTCAGTAAGGAGGCGTTAGAATGGTTCACATCTAAAGAACTCCGTCAGTGGTCTACATGGGGGGCTCTAACCAAAGATTTTTTTTTGGAAAGATTCCAGTTTAATGTTGAAGCTATCCCCGACAGATATTATTTGAAAAAAATCAAGCAAAAGACCACAGAGGACTATCATAAATATGCGTGCCGTTGGAGGAAAGAAGCTGCAAAGGTACAACCTGTGATGAATGAAAGCGAAATAACCTCTCCTTTTATTCGAGCTCAGGAGCCCGAGTATTATGAAAGGATGTTGCCCATGATGGGACAGAAGTTTTCAGAGCTGATCAGAATGGGAGAAGCCATAGAGGTACAACCAGTCATTAGGGGTACAACCAGTCATTTTGTTCTTGCCTTTCTCCAAAGAATGATCAGGGAATGATGGTATGATTGCTTTAAATCTTGTAAAGTAGGGATGGTCGGCCAGTTTGATTTCAACACAGATCAATTTTTACCTGTAGAGAAGAACAATTCAAAAGATATGTGTGTTAGTTTTTGTTTTTAACGAGATATGCAAATAAGATGACATAAAAATAAACACACAAGTGTCATTTTGCTTCAAGCAGATTAATCCACAGAAATATTTCGGGTGAATTTGAGGACTCAAATGGAAAGAAATCTTTTTTGCAATTGAATTGGAAAGGTCGACTTGCATAGAATCTTGCTAATTTCTTCCACTCATATGCTTTTGTTGGTGGAAACTCTTCAGAATCATTCACTAATAAAGGAAAATAAAAATTGAAAAGATAGGGATCGAGCCTTAAGTAGGCTGCCTAGACGAGATCAACAATGAAGCGAAAAGAAAATAAGAAGAAACCGACTCAACGCCAAACAGAATCATTAAGATTTTGAGCAAAAAGGGAACCACACAACAACATGAATAGCGAACAAATTGAACCACCGATTATTATATCATCCTTACATCAGTCTAGCAACAGGATCAAACCATAAAACTAAATGACTCTTATCTCACAATAAAGAAACCAAATCATAAAAGAAGTGCTACCTTTTCGGGGGCAGCGAACTGGGACGACGGGGTTGAGAGGGCAGCGATTCTTCCACCACAAAAGCCAAATACGAATAGCGAACCAAGAAAATTTGAGCGGGGACCTTCTCGGAACTTAGAACAAGAAAGCTAAATATAAAATTTCAACTGTAAAATTACTATTTCCAAAATAACTCAAGCCCCAAAAACTTTTTCTTTTCCTCTCCCTTAACTGATTGAATAATAGACTAATTATAGAGAATTGAGATCAATTTTGGGGGGGAAATTGATTGATGATTTGGAATTAATTCGAATTTGAAAATTTGAATTTCCTTTGCTTTTTGGCAATAATGGAAGGGATGGTGATTTCTTCTGAAAAAAAGGGAAAAAGGGGATGGGGCGACTGGATTTCTTCGCGGATTTGCTGGAATTTTGCGTGAAGAAGAAGCATGTGCAGGGGTCGTTTGGTACTGGTCTTGTTATTTCTGGGTTTCTTCGCGTTTCAAGGGGAAGAAGACGTGGGTGGGGTCAGTTTTTGGTATTGCTGTTGTTGTACGTGTGCTGGGTCTTATTATGTTAAGAACATTGGTGTATGTAATGTCGTGGGTTATTCGGCTCGCAAATTGGTATGTATGGGTTGGGAATTATGATGTGGGCCACTGAAAATTGGAAATAAGGCCCAAATTTGGTCTTTTAATGGGTTAAGGATATGATAAACAATTGGATTGGCTAAAAATTGCAACAAAACAAATTTTCATAAATTAATTAACAAGCTTCTTAATCTTAACAAAAATAAAATAATTAATTAGATTATAAACTAATTAATTTAATTACAAAACTAATTAATTTAATTACAAAACTAATTAATTTAATTACAAGACTAATTAACTCGAAATTATAACTATAACTTAAAGTAAATTAAACTAATAAAATATTTAACTAAAAATTGTAAAATCCTTTTTGATGATTTTCAAATATTTATAAAATAACATGATTGTAGAAATATACATATTCAATATTTAAAATGATTACAAAAAAAAACAAAATTACTTTTAAAAATAACTTGCAAGTATTTTGAATTTCATAAAATTCATTAATTCAAAATTACAACCATCACTAATAAAATATTAAAATATAAAATCTTTTCGAGATGATTTTTAAATATTCATAAAATACATTAATCATATACATAATTATATAAAACATATATATTATTTAAAAATTATAAGAGTGACAAAACTATTTAAAATAATTTGTAAACTATATATATTATTTTTTATGTTTTTATAAAACTAGTTATTTTAAATCGTTTGAAATTGAAGAAGCTCGATAATTAATTTATATTGTGGAGGGTCAAAATTTGCCCTATTGTTACAACAGATAATATGTTTAGTATGTTCTTTACATGCAAATTAAAACTAGAGAATAATGATGAAATGTGAGTACCAGTTGATCAATTCTACTGCCTGTGGGTAATTAGGATCCACAGGTACTGTGGAATTGAACCTAGTCTGCAGTGACAACCCTGTATAACACATATCTTGTTTAATGTTTTGTTATTATCTAAAACTATGTTGGTAAAAAGTTCAGCGCATGTGTAGCTTGATAAGTAGAGATTCCTATACTCCTTTCGAGGATTACAATCAGATCTGCCTCTGTTGCCATTTTAGCTGCAATTTCATTTCCTTCTATTTCTCCGAAATCCTCCCATAGAGTGAGGAGAAATTGATTTTTCCTCAGAACGTGAGGAGAGAAGACTAAGTACTATGATAACGCCCAGACCATAACTGATGATCCGATCAAACAAATCAAAAAAGTCTTTACTCATTCAAAATATTTTCAGAAAATGGGAAAATAGAAGGTGAAATCTTATACTTACTGATTATCACAGAGGGTAATTTCTTGACATTTATGATGACTGCGACCTGCGTATTTTTGAGGACCACAACGAAGAACGATTGCCAGTATATCTGGTTATATAATACATAATAAAATGTTGTAAGTGTGTGTATCAGTAAACATGTATATTTTATCCTGATAGTAGCTATTAGGATCGATAAACCAATTTCAGCAGCAAAATCAACCATCATATGAGGAATGCGGTCAAAGGTTGTGATATTCAGCTTGGTTGGTGGTGGAAGTGGTTTCTCAAGTTCATTAGATGGTTTGATATGTTCAATTACTGTTTCTTTGTCAAGAATCCAGTAAAATTTATGTATTGGCTTGCCGTATGAAGTTGGCGAGACTTTGACTTTTGTAGTAGAGATGAGGTAGGTATTGATCAGTTTAAGTTTATCTGCATACTACTCAATTTCATCGGCATACATAACTGCATTAATCTGGCATTCCTGAAAGTAAGAGTTATAGAAAGTTGAGATTAGGTCTTATTCGGATGCAAAGAAAATCCAAAGCAGAACCCAAAAAAATATAATAAAAAGGAAAACACATGCAAGAGTATCCAATACACCTGAAATCACTACCAAATGTAATGATTTTGTCTCTTTTTTGGCACAATTTCATTGCCTACCAAAACCTACCTCATCAATTTTTAAGAAGACACATGTACTTTTAGTGTCCTTTCTAAATATAAGGGAAATATCTATCCATCCATCTCTCTCTCTATATATATAGGCCTTATATAAATTTGGCAGCAAAGTGCAAATCTAATGTAGTTATCAATATTATGCATGTAAAAACAAACTACTCAAATAAATAGCAAAAATACTAATATTACCAAAATTTCATTAACATAAAGATGTATTAAAAGGCGAGAATAGATAAAAACTCAACATAACAAACTTAGAACTAAAATAAAATATTCAAGGAAAAAAAGAAACAATCAACTATATAGATGCATGCATGTTGAACATCTGCCAATACACCAAGCAGTGAACAAAAAAAATTAAATAAAACTTACTAAGAAGTGCAAAGTAATAGAAGCAACCACATCAGAATAAGATGATTAATAATTGAAGAAATGAGAAAATCAGTAAACGGGGTGACATATAACAGAGTATGTAGTATCATATTTGGACCAAAACATAGTAGTTACAAATAAGTTCAGTTAAATGTAGGAGAATTCCATATTTGACATATGAAGGAAACATGAAAGAGTCTATCTTACTTAAAAGTCAAAAAAGGGGAAGTTTCTGTCTTAATTTCACTTCTTTGAACAGGCTACTAACGTGCAATGTGCTATTTGTGGGTTGTTAATTAATCAATTTTAAAAAGAGGAATGGACCATGACAAATAATTGGTCGAAGGAGATGCCCCTCATAACTCTCAATATATGTCGAACAATGGATCTAAAAAAATTTAGAAATTAAGTTAATCATTAGTGCTAACCTCAGATACCCTTCTTTCAATTGCTGCTTTAAGACATTGAATCACTTTTTTTTGTTTTGCGTCTGATTTAACCAGGAAACATCTATATGTCTTATGCAGTACTCCATCAATGAGAACAAAGTTTGTAATATTAGTTCAGAAATGTTCAGAAGAATAAATCATGAAAGAGATTTCAAAACAAATAGAAAATTGTGGTACATGGTGCGCTATTGGTACTTCAGCATCTACATTGCCATAGAAAATGACATATTGCATATCAGGCAATGTAAAAATTGTATCAAAGAGAAGATTTGATCTATCCTTGCACCAGATTGTGATAACGGAGTAGTCCTTATCTTACCAATAAAGGATTCTCACATTAGGCCTCTCTTTTTCATCCAATCCTTCACCAGCAAGACGCTCATAATCTTGGTCTGCCAACAAGTTGGTGAAAGCCTTCTCTCGGTATGAGAGACCTCTCAGCTAAAGAAATTTGGCAGATATACATACCCTATAAACTGTTATGCCAAAAAAGTTGAAAGTTGTAATTCACATGTAACATTCCATTCCTACCGAAAGAGTAGAAAGACAAATAACCACATCATAAAAGAGCAACGGAACACAAAAAGGCTGATGAAAGTCTTCTGTTCATCAGTAATTTTTTATAATAATACCCTCAAATTTTATTAGTGTATTATATAATTAAAAGAACCCAAAAAAGGAATCAACGATGTTGCTGAACAGAACCAGGTTAAGCCAATATAATTTTTTGATATGTTGAAAATTATCGTCCATTGGATCTTCCTTGCAGTCATTTTATTTATAGTTGTAATGTTCGGGCCAATTTTCGTGCACTTTGTCTATTCGAAGAAAAAGTGAAACAACAAAACAAACGCCAATACATGATAACCGAATACAAATGAATATATGATACTCAAAATTACGTAGTTGACCTAAAGAAAGAAAAAAAGGATATTCATCAGAAAAAAATTAATACTAATACCTTGCATGATTTATGGAAGACGGTAATTGATAACATAGTGGCTCACATCTTGAACGGTAGAACCAAAACCACCAAGATATGTCCCAAATGTGCCTTCAGTCCTAATACAAATAATGTTGTTGCAGCCTAAAAATAAAAATGGCAACAAAAAACTTTAAATGAGTTAACTAAGGCATATTACCAAACAACATGGATGCAGAATTCACTTAAAAATTTAAGGCATAGACATTCTTGATATCTTAGATTTTTGTAAGACTGTCTAAGTTTTTTCACTATTAATGGCTATAAACATTAAATTCATCAAAGAAACTAATGTATTGGGCAAATGAAGAAGTAGTTAGTATCATGCATGTAGAAATCTTAGGAAGAAACTATATCTAAAAGAGTAGAAAACTGAGGTAGACATATTAAATTGTACTTACTGAATCTGAAAGAGTTGAAAAGACGATGCAAGAAGGAACTAATAAGTGCAAACATCATATATATCGAAGTCATGTGTATAAAAAATAATTACTGAGAAATATAAAAATGATTCAAAAACATTGAATTACATCAACTGACTAATACGCTTTGCTTATTAAATTTATGAGTTTTAAGTTATATCTTGTATGCTAAGTGTGAACATTAAGTTAGATAAGTTGGCAGAGCAAGAAACACAAGGCAAACATGCTCCTTATAGGAGAACCATATCTATTAGTGAAGCTTAACAATCAGTATTAAAATTTTCTGAAAATGTAAGCAGGGATGGTGTTAAGCCTGTATTGAGAATCTTCTGGGCAGACCGAAAGAAGGGGAAAATTCTCGATGACGTTCAGCAGGAAAAAAGAGAGTAGCAATACTTTTCGAGCTAGCATAGAGCAGTATAAGACCATACAATGGTTCCATGCAATAGCATGAAATTCCTACTACACTAAAGAAGCAGACGACTGAAAACATTCTCATATGAGTTTCTTTCATACAGTAGAAGAGAGTACATTTCATATGAATCTCATACCACACCAAATACTGGAGAATTTCGTCCAAAACAGAAGAGATATATTTTTCTTTTAAGTAAGGTATTTGTCGAAATACATCTATATCAAACTAATTTACCTGGGAATCTGCTCCTGCAGATATAAGCACGTTGACAGAATTCAAAAAGGAAGCGCAGTTATTCTCTTATGATGTCCTCTGAGTTTTGTCTTTACCTACACAAAGGGATTGTACTTGATGTCAACGAATTTAAACTAAATACTGAATTAGTAATGTTCCAAAAATTACAGAATGAAATAAATGTCTGAATAGCTCAACCTCGCCAATTCGGGGATTATATATCTGGATGGAGGGCTCATCCATTCCAATGCCAATAACATTATATCTTGAGGATAAAATTCCGAAAAGGTTGTTGTGGACTCTTACATGGGACAAACATAATTTCTTTTTCTCCGGTGACATTTGTGCATATCTAGTATGACGATGCAAATTTCTGTCAACAGTTCTTTCTTGAACAATCACACAGTTCTTTCTTGAACAATGACAGTATCTTTATTTTTGTCCATTCCTATTTCAAGTAGCTTACATTAACCTATAAATTAGGCTACAAAATGTTAGAGAATAGTAAATGAGTTTAACAGAACAACCAATGGGATCAAATGACATACATTTGAAACATATCTTTCATAAAGTTTGAAGATTTGAGCCTCCAACTTAAATAGGATTTGTTATCATGACTCTTAATTGATGAGTAATTGGCCTTTTTCCTAGAATGGATTGAATACGAATAGTTGCGGCTGCAGAAAAGGAAATAGCAAAATGCCAAAATACAGCAGTGAGTCAACCTCAAAATGAGGTGTCAAACAATAGCAACCAAATAGAACAGAAGTTATTGTATCAATAAAAATGCAAAACAGAAGTTATTCTAGTAAGCACAAGTGAGTACGGTAATGTGAGAAGTTAAATAACAAACAAAGAGAGAAGATAAGCAAAAAAAATTCACTGAAAGTACATTCAACAAAGTTAAGAGCATTAATTGATATAACATTACGACTAGAAATTTTGTTTTCCTCATCATCATTTATTTGCACTTGTATCATCTAAAATAAAAAGGTTTGAAGCCTTAAGAGGTAGGTCATCTCTGTCATTTCCTTCAGCTAGAACTATATAAATACTTACCCTTGATAGAATAAGTTGTTCCTGCAATGTTAGAATTTAGGCTAGTGAGAATTAAACATTTAAAATTTAACTAATTGGCCAGGAAGAATCTAAATTGAACTGTAAAATTTTAAACTTAAAATGTTGAACTAATATGATTACGAGCTAAATCTTAGTTAGCTTTAAAAACAAATGAAGTAAACGAATCCAAAATTTCATAATGTGTAGCATGAGGGTCCTTACTTGTTAGATTTCTTGCGTTTAAAAGTATCATGAGAATGCTTTTCGAATGATTTCGTCATAAACTACGTTATATGTATAATGATCATATGTGTCCTCTGCCGTAGGCGAACGTATTACGTTCTCTGAACATTTTTCTTGAGATAAAGCAACATAAAGTTGTCCATGTGAAAAAACTGGTTCACGCAAATATATTTCAACAAAATCTAATTTTTGACCTTGAGCTTTGTTTATAGTCATAGCAAAACATAACCTTTTCGGAAATTGTGTTCTTTTGAAGGGAACTAGTAACTTCTCATCTTGTGATGCTAGTAATGGTATCTTTGGAATAAAAACATGTTTATTTTTAAAACCACCACTAAAAATAGTAGCACTGGTAACATGTGATTTAAAATCATGACATATCAATTGTGTACCATTGCATAAACCTTCAGTAGGATTTAAGTTTCTTAATAATATAACTGGACAATTTTTTTTCAAAGTTAATCTATAAGGCGGTAAGTTAGCAAGATGTAAGGTACGCAAAAATCTTCCAATTGGCATTGATCATTTGGATCGATTGTTTCATCAATAGTTGTCTACACTGTAGCATCATCGGGAAATCGATGTATAAGAATGTCATTTATTTCATCAAAAAATTATTTTTTATTGTCAAAATAATACGGGAAGTTATAAAAGATGGATTAGAATAGAATGTATGCAAATCAGGATTAGTAATATTAAACAAAAGATTCAAAGATTCTATTTCATGTGTAAAGGGAATGATAAAATTATTGGGAATTTCAATTTTGTTGCAGTTGTTAGTTTTTTCTTGTCCATTTTCAATTCTCATTAAATATGCACAAAATGTTGGATCTTTATTTGCACGCATGTTCTTAGATAAGCACAATTTTTCGAGATGATTCCAAATATGAGAGTATAATAAACTTTGACTAATAAAGTCTTCCTTTTTTCCACTACGAACAACAGAAAGTATTTGTCTAAAGTCTCCCCCAAAAACTACTTCTTTTCCATCAAAGAGTGTTTTTGTATTCATAAGATCTTTTAAAAGTGTATCAAGAGCTTCAATTGTTTTTTTTTTTGTTTGTTATTGAGACCTCATCCTAAACCATTAACTTTGAATCTCGAATTAGAGTCGCTAATGAACTTTGTTTACTAATATTGCAAGTGAAATTCTCATCGATGTCAACAGAAGTTTTGAAACGTGAATGAGCTGTTCGTCCTCCCGGAAGTATTGAAGCTGCCACACCAGAACTTACAGTTGCCAAAGATATGGATCCTTTTGTTCTTACAGTAGCCAACAAAGCTCGATAGAGAAATGTTTTTTCAGTTCCACCAGGACCATCAATGAAAAAAGCTCTTGATTTATTTGAATATACTCTTTCAAGAATTATGTTATATGCCCTTTTTTGTTCAACATTTAATTTGGTTTGTAGAAGTATATCTTCTTCAGACACTGTTATATTTCTTTCAAAATATATTTCTTTCGCCTCATTAGTTGTTCTAGAAGAGCTAACATTTCCAAATATATCTTTGAATTCATTTATGTTACGTCCCATTGAAAGTAGAACTTCATTGATATGATTTAAAACTAACTACTGGATATCGTATTTTCTAACATTTGGAATTGTTTTAAAATCTTCCGACATAGGGTCTTCATATTTTTTCCAAAGGTCTCTTGGGTTACTAGGATTACAATAAACAAATAATGTTGGACTTAGTCTTCTTAAACTATAAGTCATTTGATAGCTTACAGCTTCAGACATACACTCAATTAAGTTGTTATCAGAATGTAATAAGCCTTTTTTTCTGCATCTTCCATCCATTGTACGAAGATCTTCGTATAATTTTGGTCCTCTTACGTTCATTAGAAGCAACCTAAGATAATATCTTTCTCTTTCGGTTGGATGACATGTCACAATACGTCCGATAGTAAGGCGTTGTTTTCGACGCGACCACATTTTGTATGATAAAGACCATACAAAGTGTTGGGAAAACTCTTTATATAGTAGATTGAGATTTATAGCATCACTATTGATTTTGTTCATAAAGAAAAATTTTGTAGACATCGTTTTCCTTATCATTGGATTGTTTATTATTTGATCCACAGTTTGGTTATTTATGAACGAAACAAATTGTTGTCCATCAAGATACAATTGCAACTGGCAAACAGTTGGAGTCATTTCACTTATCGAAAAAGCAAACAGACGCCATGCAGCCTCTGGTGGAGAAATCCATCTAGCAGATTGGTATTCTTTGATTTCATCTATTTCTACATTAGTATCATTATTATGTACACAAAATGCAATTTTATCATGTCCTTTGCAAATATATTTGTAAATGTATTTGACAACCTTAATGTCAGAACATATTTCAACATTAATATGACAACTGAATTTGTTGAGTAAAAACGGATTGTACAGAACAACCCAAGAATTATCAATGTTGTGTCCTCTAACTTTGACTTGAGTGATTATTTTTGGTCTTTTGTAAACGGGATACGAATTCTTTCCTTTGGTTGTTTGTTCAGTAAGTTCTTTTGGATATTTAAACTTACATTTTCCTTCTTTTTGCATGCAAGAATTTGAAGGATTTAAATTGCCACAAGGACCATGAATCATGTGTTTGGTCACAAGTTTGTATAGATGATGAACAATATGGGGATCAGGTAATTCAGCGCATACAATTTTATCATATGCTTGTGATGTTAGCAACTTATATCCATCCATAAGTATAATGAGAAAATGGGCATGTGGAAGACCCCGTTTTTTAAACTCAATTGTATACATAAAAGCTGCAACCTTTCCAAATATGTTTTTTTTTTGAATATCTGTTTTAAGTTCTTCTACTTTTGCTCTGAATACTCTACTGACTAAATCAGGTCTATTTTGAACCTCTTCCATTGGCTCTAAATGTTCTTGTATTTCAGGCCAAGAAGGATTACAAGTCATCGTCAAAAATATGTCGAGTTTTACAAACTATTGTACCAAAGCAATGACATCCATATATCTTCGACACATATCTCTTGGGCCTCCAATGAAACTACCAGGAAGGAATTTTTGTCTCCCAATATTGGAAGCATCTCTTTCTCCTTGCCTCAATAAATCAATGATTCCTTGAAAGGCATCAACTCTAAATAGATCTTGATTAAATGAAACAAAATCTAATCTATGTGTCTCAAGTTTTATATATTGGTCAACTATGTACTGTTGAAATACCCTTCTAGAATGTAAAGTTTCATTTGGTTCTTGATCTCTTATTTGAATTTTTTAACAATAATATTCACGGCAAGAAACAATCTCTCTTTTTCTCAAGCCTTTTGATAAAACTGTAGATTTCATGTGAAGGACTCGATCAATAGAAGTCATGTTCATTATAATTGGTAGTTGCTCATATTCACAATAAATTTGTGTTTTGGAATAATTGTACGTCTTTTTGATTATTTTAATACCACAATGTCATCCATTTTGACCATAAGGAAACAACAGTGGATACTGCAATAGGTCATAGCATCCATAATAGTAATTTATCAATTGACTTCTGTTACTATGAGTGTAAATTCGAATATGTGGTGTGGACATTTTATCATTTAATTGATCTTCAATCCAAATTGCCCCAATTTCGGATGCAATTGGTAAGTTATGTGTTCTTTGGTCTAAATTGGAACTTGAGTTTAGAGCATTATAAAATTCAGATAAATTTGGAACAACTGTTAACGATCTTAGAAAAGTAGAATAAGGATTAACTTTTAAGTATATCCATGAGCTTTGTAACAATCACCTCATTAAGCTTATCTGTTAACGTCATTTGATTTGTTAGCTCATTTTCGTTATCATAGAAATATAATTGTAATTTTTTTCCTTTTCCTCCTGAGGATATCAAATCATCAATGAAGTGATACATTTTTCCTTGGACTTTAAATGTATAGATGCCACAATTTCTCTTTGCTAATTCTCTATCATAATGTACTCCAAGTGAAGTGAATGCAAACATATTATTGTAGGCTCTACTGTAAGTGCGAAAATGTTGAGATTCTTTGGAGTGACCAAAGAACAAATTTCGCAACTCAATAGGCATGTTATGAGAAATTAGTCTAATTGATCCATTATCACAACAAAAACCTGGTGATTCATATTGAAACCTTTTTGTTGCACAAAAATTGTAATTTGGAACTTTCTTTAAAAGTAAGTAATCTTTTGGCAATAAATTATCATTTTGTAGATTAATTTCTAACTTATTTATACATGTGCATGGTAAAAAGCAATTATTTGTTATATAAAGGCACGATAATACATGTTTTTTTATTATTTTGATAGAAAGAAGCATACCTCTATTTGCAGTACATCTTGAGTTTAATTTAGTTGCAGCATGAGATGTAGTCGATATTAATCCTAGTATGAGGAATAACAATATTTAAAAACAGCTAGCCAATTATTAAAAATCAATATAGTCTAAATAGTTTAAGCACTATTTCTGAACTCACCTACTTTGAAGGTAGATAAGCAATTAACTATATGTTCTCCTCTAGTTGAAGTAACTAGTAGGTTTGTAGCTTCGGAAGCTTCAACTACAAAATGAGAAAAATAATTGTAGTAAGAGTAGGTGAGCTGAAGCGTGTAACTATAGCTATTGATATTTAGACGACGCATTTCACAAAAGGAAGATAACAATATGGTTAGGTCACCTTGTTGAGGAGATAACGAAGAAGTGCTGATAGTAAGAGCGACAGTACTATTTGATTGATGAAGGAGTTTTTGTCTTTTCGATTCAGCCCTTTTTTTCTCTTAGCTGGGATAAAAATAATTCCTTTCTCTCCGGTGACATCTGTGCATATCTAGTGCGACGACACAAATTTCTGTCAGAAGTTCTTTCTTCGATAGACACATTATCTCTATTTTCTTCCATTCCTATTTTGAGTAGTTCAATATTTGTTAAATTAATTAATAACTTAATGTAATCTGGAAACAATACATAGAATTGACAAAAAAAATGCAGACAATAGTAAATGAGTGTACACAATGGCAATACAGTCAATGTTCTGTTGAACATTTGTTGAACAATAAGTATTATTAGTAGTTTCAGTACTTTACGATATGAAGGTAGAAAGTAAACTTATTCACATCCATAAATAGTAAAATAAATAAAAATAACGTCAAGCAAGAAAAGTTAATACACATGAGCTGCAAAAAAGAAACTTTGTTTCAATAAATAAGCAGTATTTGTGCTCTTAAGAAATTGTTATGTGAGAAAGATGCCATTAATATAATTTCACCGTTCATATGGTTATTTTATGTATTTCATCATATTCCCTCATCCGTCAAAAGAATTGAGGGTAAAACAAACTAAACAACAGTATGTAATCAATGGCGGGAATTGAATAACGAATTTGTTTTGTAATTTTCAAACAATATTTCAATTTTCTAATTTTGTATCTCAAATCGTCATTATTAACTTATTTATTTTATGAATTCTAACTCGTCCAGAGTTATCGGAAGCAAATTGAGAGATATTTCAACTGAAATTAAATTTTATAGTAATTTTCAACTTTGAACTGCATAATAGAGGGGTAAGGAGTACAATTGTAGTTTGTATGTCCTAAGGATGCCGATTATAGTCAGGAATTAGTTTTTGCATGTTATAAAAGTATGAATGGATATAGAATAAGCATTTACTTTATGAGATAACATAACATTGTTATTGTCACTAATATAAATGCTTTAAAGTAATGTCTACAACTATAAGTCCAATCTCTGCTCCAACATGATATTGGAAGGTTAATACGTAACAACGCTACAAAGTAGCAACTTATGAGTGTAGAAGCAACTATTTCCCAGCAATGCTAGGGCCAGCACCAACTTTCAGAAATTTTCAAACAAAATTTGTTGAAACACTCACATGCAATAACTTTGAATAGCTATTTGACAACCCTCAATCTCCTTATAAATGCACAATTTTTAAAAATTTCAATCCTTCATTTTCCCTTTTTAGTTGTAACCTTAAAATAAGCAATTTAATATAAAGACTAACAACAAAACAAACAAAAAAAACAAATTTGATTGGAATCAATACATATAGCATCCTTCCATAGAAAATTGATAATTTCAACTATTAATTTTTTTCTTAAGACAAACCAACTTGAATGGGGAAACAATAAATTGAAGGACCACACCAAGATAGAAAAATATAGCAACTTTTAAAATGTTCAACAGCTGAAGAAACTGATGAAATTTAGAGACCGACAAAAGGGAAAAATGATTTTTTTTTTTATGCATGAGAGAGAGATAGAGAAATAAGAATGGGAGTAACTTAAGAAAAACATAGCCAGATGCTTGTTAACATGTGTCATCCATGAAAGAGCAAGCAAAGCACTGAAAATTCTCATGTTATCAGTTCCAAACTGAATTGGGGGATTGGGATTTGGGACAAAAGAATCTTCATTCAAACGGTGAACGTTTAACATCAAATACGAACTAAGCATCATTCTAACCAATTAGCAAGTTCAATTGTAGAACTAAGTACCTTCAATTGTCACAAAACCATGCTCTAATCCATCCCTGAGCTTTACATGTTCTTAGTTGCATTAGTGTATAATATAGATTTAGTAGTATTTCAGACTCAAGGATTCCTTTTTAAAAAAAAAAAACTAAACAGGTGAGGTTGGAAGGCGTCTTTCAGACTGGGGAGTCAGGATCAACATGACAGAATATTCAAATAAAGAGGGAAATGTGAGGCTTATAAAACAAAATCATAAAATCAAGATGATATGAAAACTACTATTTTATTAACTGCAATAATGACACTAATAATATGAATCAATAGATAAATTACAATACCAAAATTTCATTATTAGACTTTGTAAGAATCAGAGAGTGAAGTGCATCTTCAGGTATAAACCCTTCTTTTATCAAAACAACTGAAAATAAGACGACACATTACTTTACCTGTAAGTTAACAAATTGAGGCAGTGAAAAACACTCAAAATCAGCATAAAGTTATTGTTAAGAACAAAACACGTACACAATGGGTAAAGACAGTCACCAGAAGCTACGGCAAACAAGATATCAAATTAACCCTATTCTTACAGCTCAAGTGCTATTTGAAGGACAATTTAAATTGGTTGTTGTTCCACATTTTAAAGCAGTGTTCGTCCTCATAAACTATCCTTTCTAAATAAGAAAGATAAGAGTAAAATATTTTTTTTTAAAAAAGAATGAAACAAGGAAAGAAGTAAACGGTTTTTTGGACTTAAAATCTTTTCATCTAATATTATCGAATCCAACAAAGATTCAATTCCTATAATGTAGTAAATTATTGTAATCTAAT